>ULGT01000003.1:2190859-2214773 GCA_900519025.1 Yarrowia porcina
TTTTTTTTTTTTTTTTTTTTTTTTTTCAATTTCACAGTGTGTCTGATTTTCTATTCTTGAGATCTATTGTGCAGTGGTACAATAACGAATTTATAGCGCAGACACAGGTGACTCAATACTTAAGGTTCTTCTAAGTGAAGATGAAGAAAAGTCGAAAATCTGCTGTGAGAACTACGCCAATTTTGGTGAACTTGCTGGGAAAAAATGATTGACACTACAGTAACTGTGACCTCCGAATCACATTTGAGACAGTGACCTGTGGAGAAAATCACATTTGAAAAAGTCCTTCATCAACTCCACCCTCTTCTATAACTGGGCTAGCTGCATAAGAGACGGACAACCACAATGCTCAAAATATATTGTAAAGACAAGCATTTCCTAGTGCCCACAGTGCATTGGTTTGCTTCTGACAATAGCCATTGCAAGAATCTTTATCTGTGCTGTACGGCTATTGCTCTCCCAGTTACTAGCACTATAGTAGCGAGAATTCTCTAGTGCCGAGTATGAATTTTATAGTGTACTGTACTAACTAAATAGACGAGGAATTGTTCTGTTTCAGCGCGATGTACTATTCCCCAACGCAAAGGAGATCGCACGATCATATGAAAAAATGAACCGCACTAATCTAGCATAGATTTCAAAGAAGAGGATTTGAGGTGAGCTTTACTGTTGGAAAATTGAACCATTTTCTTGTGAATTACCAGTACATACTACCAGTAGGTATCGTACTGATACGTGGGAAAATACAAGTACTGTACTGTAGCTTCTCTACCGCTGTTGTGCATGTGCATTTTGAAGGCGTGGTAAGCTACATTGCGATTATCACAAGCTGGCTTATTGAGGGGTCAGACGATTAAGTAATTGTTGGGGTAACTATTATAATCCACGACAAGATATCATAAATGACTATTCTGTCGACCTTCCAGATCATCCCTTTCCGGAAACCTCCCCAAACACCTCGTGAAAAGCCGCATTGAAACACGCTAGGCCATCTGAGACTAGCAACCCACTCTCCCATCTTAAGAATAAAAAACCCACTAAAACGCCCAAAGAGCTAAGTTCCAGCTACGTCATATGATGCCTCCGCTAAAATGAGCTATCTATTTGACACATGCGCCACAATTGCGAGTGTCTTCTGAGAGATGTTTTAATGGAAGCCTTGACGTGTGATTCGAA
Organism: Yarrowia porcina; assembly: GCA_900519025.1. Taxonomy (NCBI): domain Eukaryota; kingdom Fungi; phylum Ascomycota; class Dipodascomycetes; order Dipodascales; genus Yarrowia; species Yarrowia porcina. The sequence continues at coordinate 2,192,036 of ULGT01000003.1, forward strand.
ATTTGACCAGAGTGAAGAGCTCTATTCAGAAGCTGTTGGAAAAGATGTAAAGTTGCAGAACCTTTCTTCTCCCCAGAATCGGCCTCTCCCGACATTTCACCGATTTTTGTAACCACTTCAGATGGTGCTAGTCGTTCCTAAAAGAGTGAAGACAAACGAGATAGGGACTAACGACAGGGAGAACGTTCAAAAGGTGGGGTACAGTAGCGGCTCAGACTCATGGCTTCGTTTACTGGTAGGGCTGTACTATTCTATCGCGCCACTAAGTTGTTCTCAAGTGTAAAGACACACAGTAGTTGAACTCTGTACTGGTACGCTCCGCGTGTACCTATGAGTAGTAGTCCACAGATCACACATTGACGCAAGATGTTGTACTTACTGTACTTAATGTAGTGATGGCAACGTAACATGACTCCATGTGCCGAGGTACAGAATGTGCTGCGCAGTGAAAATGGGGTGGCCACTATGCTTGTAAAATCTGACAGTGGCCTGAGCGATTAGCTCGCAGTTGCAGACTCGCGTGAGAATGAGCTCAGAACTCGTTTTCAGATCTTTTTTCGAATAATCGAAATCAAATCCAAACAACTCACAGAAAATGGCCATAAATCTCTTAGAAAGACAGTTTGTATCATTGATACCGTCTTATTCTTTTTATCCAGTTCTTCATTTCACAATGGTTTTAACACAGGATATTTCTACGAAACATTACTCACACCCAACTCATGTTGTCTAGAAGCCATGCCAAACCACATTCCAACTCAAACTCTCGAATTTGCTCGGAAGTCGTATTGACGTACGGAGTACTCGTCTCCGCATTCGAGTGAGTGAATCGCTATCAACCGGCCCTTTTTGCGATAGTTGTTGTGGAGCGATAGTTTGTTGTGGAACGAATGCGGGCCTGAGAACTCGCAGAGGTGGCTATGTCAGACATAGTGCCCTCAAGAGCACAAAGCGGTGGTCTGAGAAGTGATTGTTCACTAACCATGCCTCCTAGGTCAGCTGCATCGTAAGATTGACGCCTCCATTCCAACATTTGGAAATTTTTGAGAAATAACAAACATGAATGCTATGGGGTGTGTATTTGGGTCATTGTTGCTCACATGGGTTGCCAGAAGACAACAAGTACAACACCGCCTACGTCATCCCTAATTGGCAATTTCTTCTCATTGATTTCTCTATCATCCGGCTCTGATAGGCTTCTCAACATGTTTCAGGATGGTCCATATACAGCCATACTTGCTTTTAAATTCTTCCTTTGCAGGTACAAGATGTTCATTGCATGTTTTGTCCTTTCTCGCGACTCGTACCTTCAATGGTAGGTACTTGAATGCATCTTAAGAATAAAAAAATTGAATACCAGAATCACGCAATCAAGAAAGACTCCAATCAGACCCTCAACCAGTTATCTACAATCTCCACATTGGAACCTTTCAAAGTAAACTACCTGCCTAAACATGTCCGCGACTGCATAAGTGGCCATTCTCTTCCTTCCAAGCCCCACCTTTTAAATTTTTGTATTTTTGGGTTGTTATACGTGATTACCAGCGTCCCACACGGGCCACAGATAATATCTTGCAAGGCAGAAAGCTCCCTACAACTCACAAAGCTCCACGGAATCCATTGCTCACCCCAATTGTCTCTATGCTTACCAAAGACAACCTGCAAATGCCGCCGTCGGCATACAACTACACCGTACTCTAATTTACCTCCAGCCACCTCAAAACCTCAAATGGCAATACTGATGAGCCCCTTGTTCGTCATTCGATCCCCAGACTCAATTGCTGAATTTACATTCTTCCGTTCCTCTTGGCCCTGTCACTTTGAGTCCGAAACGGGCCCGGAACATCCTAAACGAGAAAGGTGACGGTTCTATACGCTACACCGTTTCTCCGTTGCTATAGCTCACAAGCCCACTCTCATTAAGATTGACAGAGATCACCATATTGACATGAGAACAGGTTGATTGTCCATGTTTTTTTGTCGTTTTTTTTTTTTTTTTTTTTTTTTTTTTTTTTTTTTTTTTTTTTTTTTTTTTTTTTTTTTTTTTTTTTTTTTTTTTTTTTTTTTTTTTTTTTTTTTTTTTTTTTTTTTTTTTTTTTTTTTTTTTTTTTTTTTTTTTTTTTTTTTTTTTTTTTTTTTTTTTTTTTTTTTTTTTTTTTTTTTTTTTTTTTTTTTTTTTTTTTTTTTTTTTTTTTTTTTTTTTTTTTTTTTTTTTTTTTTTTTTTTTTTTTTTTTTTTTTTTTTTTTTTTTTTTTTTTTTTTTTTTTTTTTTTTTTTTTTTTTTTTTTTTTTTTTTTTTTTTTTTTTTTTTTTTTTTTTTTTTTTTTTTTTTTTTTTTTTTTTTTTTTTTTTTTTTTTTTTTTTTTTTTTTTTTTTTTTTTTTTTTTTTTTTTTTTTTTTTTTTTTTTTTTTTTTTTTTTTTTTTTTTTTTTTTTTTTTTTTTTTTTTTTTTTTTTTTTTTTTTTTTTTTTTTTTTTTTTTTTTTTTTTTTTTTTTTTTTTTTTTTTTTTTTTTTTTTTTTTTTTTTTTTTTTTTTTTTTTTTTTTTTTTTTTTTTTTTTTTTTTTTTTTTTTTTTTTTTTTTTTTTTTTTTTTTTTTTTTTTTTTTTTTTTTTTTTTTTTTTTTTTTTTTTTTTTTTTTTTTTTTTCCCCCGCCCCGCCTATTTATAAATCAATTACGTATACGTAAGCTGGTGTGTCGAAGCCGTTCCGGCCATCCTCTTCTGGAAATCCATGTCTCATGTTTGTGTGTGCCGCGCCTTCTTTTCTTTTACCCACACCGACTTTATGCTGACTAAGCCTCCGACCTCGCGTAGGCACAAAGAGAACCCTGTTTGACCTTTTGGATTGTGAGACAAAGAAGGAGTCTAATTGTTGCTTTTCGGTGATGGAGAGTTGGGTTAGGGTTAGGCTCTGGGAATCGAGGGACCTTGCGGCTCTTGGGACACAGGTGAGCGCGATGAAAAGAGAGGGTTAGGGCAGGTTTCAAAACCTGTGGTTCACTTTTAACATAGATTAAGTCGATTGCCGGCATCTGGAGAGTGGCCACGATGGCAACAAGCAAATTCAAAAAGGTTAACGCATGTAAAAAACGGAGAATGGGACTTAGTCATTATTTCAAAGGATATATGCTCATCCCAGATACTGCACCATTTCAGTCCGGTGTGTTCTGTAATGAAAGTTGTAATGAAAAAGTCTGAGAAAAAAAAACACACCGAGACATTTGGGAAATATAATAAAAAAATAATTGCAACTGAGACAAAGACATTGTAACAAGGAGTGAAACATTGTTATAAATAATTTAACCCGCAAGTCGGCTGAAACACGTCCATATCCACTTTGTGGGGTCTGTATATGGTTAGGTGGGTAAACCGCTGAAAGGTCGGTAAATGCATAACAAAAAAAAATGCGGGAGCGGAAATAGAGCTCTGGTCAAAGAAGATTCGTCATCGCTACCACTAGCTCTACAGGGGGGAAAAGCCCATTTAGCGTTATCTCTTGTGTGGGTTCGCCCGAGAGGGAATAATACACGAGTATGTACATACAGTAGAGCTACATACTGAAATAGGGAGGGAGAGAGAGAGAGAGAGGTGAGACTTTTACTCAGGAGAGAACAATGAGATGCAGGTTCATGTACCCTGGTACAGCTAGTGTACAAACACAGACAAACAGCAACTTTCCGCTTTTCACAATTTCGGCTCAGGGTGAAACTGCCTTTAATGGAAGTGGCTGTATGGAGGCGCTGTACATAGAGGTGCCAGTATTGACTTGTTGAGATATCGCCCTATTTGGGGCTCAGCAAGTAAGATTCGTATATACTGGCCATTCCTTAACGACTTTTTGCAGTTGCACTACGCATTTACCCCTCCTCCTATCTCTTCTCCAGTTTCTGCAATTTTACTTTGCGGACTCCGCCTCCTTTTGATTAGTCAGCAGACCCACCACCAACTCTGAAGGCCATAGTGTTCGATTTGTGGAGATTGGACTTGCGTCTGTCGGTGTTTGCCCTGGCCAATAGTAAGCGTCCTCGTTCTTGTCTTGTCAGAAAGTGAAGGGGTTGAGCTATCCTGGATTAGTCATCGCAATCTTGGAAATCTTCCAGTTCAATCGTCATGTCAATAACTTGTTTATGACGTCTTTTACACCACTTCTCGTTTAGGCCTTCCTTACCGGTTGCACTACCCCTTCCTCTAAAGATGTCAACTAAGTTAGGGTAATACGAAGACCAAATTAAAGGTAGATTGAGTAAATTGCTAAAATTCCGGTTTGTAGTTGTTTTCCATCTTCCCAGGCAGATAACTGAAAAGTGGGAATCGACGATACAAACAAGAAACAACATGTTGTCGCAGAGTGTCTTGAGTGGGAGGGGGGACAAAAGAACGAAGTCACATGATCAGAAAAAGTAAGTGCGAAAAGGCTCCAAAGGGTGGGCATGATTAACAAAGGTGGAGGCACTTTGAGTGGTCAAGGTGGAGGGGGATAACGTGACATGAAACACGACGATTGAGTCTGAATCGGCCCTTGTGCGACATTTTTTTCAAGCAAGTACGAAGAGGAAGGTACATCAGCTTAGCTCGATCCCAGACGTTGGTTGCCACGGCCCGTTACATGCTATTTTGCGGCGCCCGAGCAACTTAACTCCGGGGGTCGGAGATAAGCGTTAGACCCGAGATACCGATTAAGTCGGATCTAACGTCTTTTGTCGTTGTAGCTGTAGAAATATGGCAGGAGTCGTAACTGTACACTGTGGGGGAGTTGCTAGAGTGGCTGTTATCAGCAAGCGACTTGATTATCGCGGTGGAAGTTGATATACTTGATTCTTCAGAGTAGAGACTTGTGCACTTGGTTTTCTTCAGATACTTCCTCGTTACAACTTATCCTTACTCCGTTTTCTTCCTTCTTTCCCCCTGGAGGTTAAAGTCAGTGGGTTGCCAAGCCGGCAATGGCTGTAATTATGTATTCATGATTTCCGTTCAACTTTCGGCATTATCACCCATAAATCAAACAGTGTACATACAAGTATGTACCAGAATGCTTTGGTCGAAGTTGCGCAATACTGTGGATAATGTTTAGGCTTATTGTCTGCACTACAAGCTGGAGTGTTCTCCTTTTTCTGTCGCGTTCTCGATATTCTGTCACGTGAGTTGCGTCCTTTTCTGTCCCGTCATCTGCTTTACCCCAAGATCGTGATATTTTTTCACTCAGGGTGTTTGACATGCACATTTCCTGCGCCACAATAGATTGTGCTTATGCGTCTACAATGCGCCCCCCAAAAAATTAAATGGTGCATGTTACAGGGTCCTAAGCCGTATTCAGAGTGATAGTTTATGTGGATGGGTATGTGTGTCTGGGGGTTTACTGGAATATCAACAATTCTTTGTGTGTCGTATCATCGTATTAATGAGACAGAGATACGAAGAATAGGGGGCGATCTGCCCCGATTTATCAATGAAGGATGACAACAAAAAAATTATATTAAATTGCACAAGCAGATAAACATTGGTGGGGGGATAATGGAGTGGGGGGATAATGGAGTGGGGGGTAATGCTGATGAGTTCCATAACACCACCATCGTCGTCACTACAAGTACTGTACTGAGCTGTGTTTAGAATAGGTATGTTCTTTCCAAAGGTCAATGCTACAGGTGCTCTTCCAGGTCACCTAGATGGCCTGGAATGTGTGATTCCGAGCTTTACATTGACCGTGGTAAGTACTTGTATCCTGGAATCAAAACCTCGCTTGTAGATCTTTGAACCACATGGTCCTATTACATGATAGGGCACATGGGGGCTCTAACACGGAGTTGTAATGAAAATAATATGTGGCAGGGCTCTAATTGTAAACTGAACCCAATACTTCACAAAGGCCTTTGGCAACCCTGGTAACCCGTCACCTATGCCCCTACTCAAAGTTCCAATCCAATATTTCATTGTAACATTTTCTTCACTCACTTTGCAACCGCTACGCTCTTCACGACTCATTGGTACAACTAAATCACCGTGCCACAGATGATCTAACCATATCTATCGTCATAGGTCTATATATCATAGGTTTGAGACGCGTTTGTGTGGGGGTGCACTGGTACCATACCTATTAATGATTGGTCCAGCAAGGAGGATGTGAGCTTGCGAAGCAGAGCTTTGACAGTAGGACTGAGAGCTTCGAAATGTCGCAAGTTCTATAATTGGGCCTGGGCAATGTTCTTGTTGGAATTGTGTCCCCTACTACCTCCTCCTCTTTTCCTATAACCACGTTTCTGCTCATCTATGATAACTCGGAAAACTTACGAGGACATATCTTTAGCACGGGCACTAAAACAAGACATCCGATCCCGCTACTATTGTTGCCTATACGGCGTTTGCAATAGTCGGCTTCTTTGTGTTTCCCCTTTTCACAGATCGTCGTCCGAGCTGTTTTACGTGCAACGGCCCTATAGCGCGCGTAACGATGGTCTGACGTCACGGTGGACTTATTCACACTACAGGGGAGTGAGAAAGGTGGCATGGCAAAAGGTACGAGTGCCGTACCAATTTGCAATCGCAACATTGAACGGATTTAGATACCCAAACAATGGGAATCATTTCAGAGAGTCTCCACAATGCAGCTACCTGTACTGACATCTGTGGTAGAAATTTAGGCAGATGAAAATGTGGATGTGGTATCTCTAGGGCCCCTCAGTGCGTTCACTGCTCATAATATGATAATTTTCATGATGGCATGTCTAGTCGTTGCACTTCCCCATGCCTCTTACATCTCGAAGTATTCTGACAGCGGTAACCTTCAATGCTTCTAGCTCTAAACTACTGGTACCAGATGTCATAGCTTCGATCAATGTTTCCGCAACAAAAAGCAACTACAATAACTCGTGAATTATACATGTTAAGTATTATGAATAGTATCTGCGAACAAAAATGACTTTTTTAAAATGCGCATGTTTCTACCAGGGTACCCTATCAAGTCACAACTTCTCGAGTTTAGCTACAATTCGATACCGGTATATTAAACTTAACGATGTATTTCATGGCGTGTCAGATCTGGGTACAAGTACAACGTTTCATGATGTAATACTACTCAATTTAAATGGCATGGTCCAACTCCTTGAGCTTCCCCAATTACAACGTTATCTTCGGATTTTTTCTCTTTTTTTTTCTTTTTTTTTTCACTTTAAAATATCACAAAGAATTTCTCGACTCATAACAAGAGCCTCAAATATACCGCAGTGTAGTCTCCAGTTTTATTGGACCCCTACCATCGCTCTCTCCCTTACTCCTATGGTGATGGATATATATGCCAGAATTGAACCCCCGCAATATGAATTGTGCTGCTTAAACTTGCATTTAGAAGATCAGGTGCGCCTGTCCCCTTGGATAATGAATTTCAGCTTCATTGTGTCGAAGCGCAAAGGTTCTCTGTACATGTACCTGGAAGGCCCTACAGAGGTGGCAAAAAAACGGGGAAGTCTGTTAATTCACGCGCAGGTAGCTTACATAGCACCGGTTCTGCTTTTTGTTGCCTTTTTTGAGCAAATGCAGGATCTGTCTTAGTACATCTATGGTCTCAGGTTTGTGTCAGACCGTTATGACTCGCCTACAGAGCTGTTTTGTACAGGGATGAACTGGTTTTATACCTATTTGCGGGTTCATCTATACCTAGATCGAAGCTGAAGTTGATGGTTGCAAATTATACTCTCTCTTAAAGATGAAATCAATGAAAGACCAGGGGAAACATGCAAGTAGTGGGTGCAGACTGTTGCTTGTTTCAAGATCATAGCCACATTCAAGAGAAGAAGAACGAGGCAAGCAGCTTTTGACATTTAAAGAAGGACGTCAGGTGCACCAGGGTTGGATATAGTTACGCGTACACTTTGTGTGACTTCATTCTTTGAGATGCATCCAGAGATATCAGAACAGGGGTTTGAACGAGAAAACGGTGCTTTTTACTCTTATCCAAGTGGGCGCTATTCTTTTCTTTTGTCGTGGCTGGTCTGCAGGGGATTTTAGGTGTACATTTTGAAAGGGTCTGAATTTGAACGGGTTTTCAAGACCATAGAAGCAGGAGAGATCTTCGGGTATCAGGCTACTTGAATTCATCATTATCTGCTGTACACACTTATCAACTCCACTCGTCCCTAGCGCATTTCATCCACTCACATTTTGCCATTCTTCTCCCTCATGATTCACAATTTTGGTGCGGAAAGCAGGAAGGCTCCGTGGAGTTAGTAACTTCGTTACTGGTGCATACTTGAGTGGTTTTCGCACAGTTCCACTGTGTTAACAGACATCTCACAATGTTTCCATTATGTTCAACACAATGAGACTCTAGAGCCAGCTACCACATAGCATCCACAATGTTTTGACAAAGAGAAGTTAGGGTAGAATGGAATAGAGTGGCCAGAAAAGTGTCACTATGATGGCACTGGTAGCTTCTCTAGATGACATCATAGTGCGATGAAGATAGCTGAGGTCTAAAATAAGTAGGTCATTGCTTGTTTTTAGGTGTCTGTAGATGTGCCTGTGTAGAAGGATCAGAGGTCATCAAAAGAGGAAGAGTGACAGCACTTTCTTGGATGTCAAGCAGTTCTTGGTTATAAACTTCTAATTAGTGATTATTTGATATGGGCTTCAAGTAATTCTACTCTTGGGTAATTTCATTTTCGAGCACTCGCTTATCCACTGGGTCTAGTTGAGACTTGACTAAAGAGAGGAGACCGATTTCAGATTAAGGAAGGGGCAAACAGCTCTACTTGGAGGCGTTCTTTCACATGTGCCGCCTCTGTTGTCGGCGAGAGATCGAAGCTTGTAGTTGCTACTGAGTATAATCACCCCCAGGCCGACTAGAACTGCTGCCCTGACTCTCTTGCTCTTATTTAATGGCACCTGAGCTCTAATAAGTGTAAAACAGTGCATTCAATTCCATTGCATTGCCACCTCAACCATGTGTTTGTGAGTTGTTACAAGGCAAATGTACACGCTCCGCCATTTGGTACTATCTGTCATTGCAAGGCTCACTGCACTGCTGCATATACGTATGTACATGGTGGCCACTTCCAAGAGGAGTTCTTCCATAGACGGAAATGGAGCTACTGTACTCGTACTGCATCGCTTACACTCTCTACATGCCACATGTGGCGGGCCTGGCATGGAGCATCACTTCGGAAAGGTGACTGTCATCCCATAATAAGTGCTCTGAGGGTCTATCTTGGCTCACATTCATATCGCTGGTAGTACTGCGACTTTCAATCAACGGTATATCATTTGGTATTTTCCAGGCCATTTTTCCTCTTTTTCTCACCAGAGTTTTACTGCTACTAAAATTACCTAACTCGCTTAAAGCTAACCGAATCTCACGGACGGAGATCGCAAGCTCGGTGATCAGTTTAGGTATTGTAGCTTGTCCCATACCGCTGTTGCTCGTCGTTGCTTTTTGCGCAGTGCTTTTTGATGCAGGAAAAAGCAACGACTGGATACCTCAGGAGTTGGAAACCTAGACCTGCAAACGGTGGAGTGTACATGGAATAAAAAGGGGAGTCATTTGGAAAATGGGCTGATTTTTTCAAAATGTAGAAATAAGGTGTCCGACTATGCCACTGAGGTACCTCTGTAGGGTCCGACTATATGCGCGACGTATAATGGATTGTGTTGGAACAGGACAAGAACGCGTTTCTTTTTTCCAGCCTCGACGTACTTCGGCTGGAAAACGGTTTCCTTTTTGTCCGAATAGCCGGTTTTCTTTTTGGCGACCGAAGAAATGTGGATTTCTTTTTATCCCGGATTGCTTCTTGCTGTGTCGTTACTTTCTACTTACAGCTACTTGGGGTAATTTTCTTGTTGCCTGCTTTTTGAATATTCGATGCACTTCAGTGAGCCATGGAAATAGATAGGAGGCAGAAAAGGCACATGGACGTTTGGAGGATACTGAGTATATGCAGACCCTGCAAGTCGCTATCATAGGAGATAAGCCATGCAACTGTTATCCGGGATGGTGATGTATTCGATGGTTAAAGAAAGGACTATGGAGATTTACAAGAAAAGTGGTTTGCAACTTCCACTGGTTGGAACGAAATGGCTCGCTACTAAGAAAGGGGATCAGCTAATCCTCGTCCCCCTGATCATCAGTTTGTTATCTACACTCTACAAGTGGTGCACCACGATCGCCCGTTTCGAAACAACCATCCCTGCAATGCTTTGCACGTATACAGAATTCACAAGGATGTATAAACGAGCAAAAATAGGCTGCAACGCAAGGATTGCTACATAATACCAATTGAGAAAACTGTAAGAACATCCGTGAGTGGGGCGAGAGGATTAACTATAGACTCCCGGCTCTGAAGGTGCAGGCTCGCTATCCTGGGTCGAATTAGTTGGTCATACGAGTACCAGCGCGTCAACAGAAGGCCATTAAACGGAAATACCAGCTGATATACTTTGTCGGATGCTTTACTCATTTCTCGTGCCCCAATTCATGACTTGCCACCTGCAATTATAAACAAATCTACAATGTTAAACTACGCAAGAATGGGAAGAAGAGGGGTCATCGTCTGATACAGCTGCTGCAAAAAGAGCTGGTGTACGGATCGGGGAGCGAGAAAGTTCCTTCTAGCATCCGTAGATATCCATTGAGGAAGAATCCTTTGAACTGAAACCCGTCATAACAGGACTCAGGAAGTGGCGGGATTGTTAAGCAAAATCAAATGGTGTTCACCAATAGAGCCCTTGAGGTTTCAGGAGTCCAATACTGGTAGTATTGTCTATCTATGGGTGATAACTGCGTCACTAACTGACGAGGATTGACCTCACACAAGACTCAAGATACTACTTTATTGTTAATTTTTTCTTATACGTTCAATTGATTGTTACTTCAATTGATACAGAGCAATCAAAATTCATCAAGTAAACGCCATAATAGTTGAACCCATTTAGTCACCATCCTCCAGTCTCTCTGTCAACCTTCTTGTACTGCTGGATCCTGTCATCTTGGTGAATCACCTTTGTTCTACTTCTGCATGATATTCAGATGCGATTGAAACAGAAGTAGTGGATCTTGGATTACAAACATTGTAGAAACCGTCCCATCCTGTATATTGCACTGAAATGGCTAGTTTCGTCAGTTTCTACAACCCGAGCTCAACCTTTCATACTGACTTCGCTCAAGTCCGTCCAAATGCCCGCTCCGTCCAACGTCTCCATTTATCATCTATCCCGCTCGGTACCATTTTTAATAAAAATTATTCTAGGGAAATACATATAGAGTATATATATTTGATTCCAGGGAAATACATTGCTTGTAGCTACATAACGCGCCTATTCGAAAAAAATATTTTTCAAAAACAACCGATTGACTTCTTGAAAATAAGCTTTTACACCAGATCCCCGGTTTCTTGGTCTAGTTGGTCATGGCATCCGCTTTACACGCGGAACGTCGGCAGTTCGATCCTGTCAGAAATCATTTTTTTGCTTTACAAAAGCTGGTGATCCATAGGCTCCTTCACTTGCATAAAAGGTCAGAGCCATCATTGCTTGCACATTACATTGCATAACGTCGGGGCTCTCCGGTGTCTTAGAATATGTTGAAAGCCGAAGGCTAATCTACAGAAACCCAGAAGCCCATGTGATAGAGAACTGGCAATATTTGCCGATGGAAAATGGAGACCGGATATGTACTCTACCTGGTACCGTACTTGTAATGGAAATGTATTCAAAAATTTGGAAGCGTGTTTGAGCGTCATGATTTGCGTGTAAACATAACGCCACCAGATTCGCGTTTACCCTCGCGCGAGATCCGTCGATTCCAAAATCTTTGCCTCGAGGTCTTCCGTCATACACCTCAGACGCCCTTCATCGCACTAATCCGGCGTCTTTGTTGTGGGTGAGTGCCGTGCCTTGTATGCAGTTAAGCGCGGTGGCGAACAAACATGGAGGAGTGCAGTAATAAGGTGTTTTAACAGCCAATGGAAAAAGAGTTGGTTGGTTCAGTGTAGCGACCCGTTTGCCTGAGTCGCGTCGTATTGTATCATACCGACTAATATGCCTTACCATACTAGTGCCATACTTAAAATAACTGCATACCTAGTAGCTGGAAGTAGAAAGAACCGGTTCTCATACTGTATAAGTATGTCATAATCACCAACATTTCATTCAGTATCCTGGAAATGATTGGATGATGCGTTTTACTTGTTGAGCAAGTCATTCATGGTGAAATCTACAGGTACAGTATGTGGAGTATGAATGAGAAATACTTCCATTCGAGTTACGGCAAAGATTCCATCATTGGCTCGATAAAAGCTCTGGGAGCTGTCAAGTCGCTTTGTGAAAATGGCCTTCCTTGTCCAATTTGTTTGTTTTGTTTTTTATTTTGTTATTTTGTTATTTTTGACGGTGTACTTGTAATGCTGAAAATTCGACAAGCGAAATTGTACAGGGTGGCTCAGCATGTTGAGTATGTGCAGTATCGCACTTGTAAGCAGGGAGGGTCTGGACCTGGTTTTGTTCCTGTGAGTGCGGAGCTTGGGCTTTGTGCAAAGTTCTTATTGTCTTTTGCTGTGTAGTGACGCGTGGGTGACAAGTGCTTGTTGGCCGGGCTTTGTTCGTCGATGTGCTTTGTGCGGCTCGTATCTCTCCGACTTTGTGCAGCTCATATCGATCGCTCGGAGCCGTTGCTGGACAATGACAGGGAGTCACACAAGGCGAATGCCTTCGGCATCGTTTTCGTCTATGCGATGCCATCGACCGGAGCTCTATATCTGGGGCCAATGAAAGTTGCCAGCTAGTTCCATGCGAGCTCTTGCTCTTTCATGTATCATCGTATCCCATCGTATATTCCCGTATTCAAAGGTGGGTCCAAGACTACCTGAATGTGGAGTTCGGCAGTATTACTCGAAGAAGGAGACCTCCACTTTGACACCGCATTTCAGTTCCCATTGTTTTTGCTACGGATAACGAGATGAGACGAGAGCTGAGACCTTCACATTCGTGCGGGTGAAATCTACAAAACAGTGTTGTTCTCCTCCACCCCCTCCACCCAACGCAACTTCGGTAATGCACCCAAGCATGGAAACATTCACCAAACCCACATACAAGGGGAAACAAAAGGGTTCTCTTACACAGGGGTTCCGACACATACAAGGATAACCAACAAGGACTCACCGGCTGGTTGTGGTGCACAGGGGCGCGGTGGCTCCGATGCACCACAGCTGTGGGTATGAGATGACGTGATCGCATGCAACTGTTGTTTAGGGAACAAGGCAGATGAAACGGTGAGCATCGACCAAACTGCGGAACTACCAATTTGGAAGGCATTTGAAAGTATGGAAGCGAAAGGGGTGCGAATACTGGACAACTACAATGTGACGGAACATGATAAACGCAACAGGGGGCTCAGCAACAGGGGCTCAGCAACAGGGGTTCGGCAACAGGCGAGTTGGTCTTAACCCAGGAGAACAGAAACAATGAAGACTCAAATGTGGAGATGCAGAGTGGTCATTGCAGGGGTTGGAAGACTGAACATGAAGATTAACTCAGTAGAACGCTCAGGCTGGTCTTCGAATGACTCTTGTACATCGCAGAACACCAATTAGGGAGCCAGGTACCCGCTGATACTTTGGTGACTACCGCAGTTGCTAATTAGTGTCTAGGCCCAGGGCTTCCTGTAGCACCGGTACCAGTAATGCGGGGTCGCTCTTTTCTTAAGGGCGACTACGATGGGTACATCTAGTCCGGTGTTGGGCTATCCGGATTTCATAGTTTGACTGCCATCAAAAGGTATGGTTAATGATCCTATGATTATCTCAGTGGTGTGAACAATTGTGTCAGTGTAGAGTTCTTAGTTCGCTCACTATCGCTCACGACTGATTCGGAAGTCCCTTGGCACACCTTGTGTTAACCATGAATTGTCGATTCCAGATACTATTGAAAGGCTACTACCAGGTCCAGTGCTTCGATTGCATCCTTGGCGGTGTTACCAGAGGAGTTCTGAACGATTCAGTTGGACATATCAAGTTGCAGCGCACCGGTACATACTGGTACCTTTTCTCCCATAGTGCGGCGTGTCTCCCACATTTCGCTAGTCCCGAGCCTTCAGCCCCATTGCATATGGTAAACACATTCAAACATTAGCATGAAACACACACTGTCGTTGTGTCTCTATCACAGCGTGGCTTCTCTTGTCTGGCCCCAACAAGATGTGGTTTTGCTGGTTGCCTCGAAAATCATCTCGATAGTATTCTGCAGTACAAGCAGCTTTACCTAATTCTGATTATCTGAGCCGGTACATACTACCAGGTAGCCCGTACAGCCAGGACCTCCTGGTACCAATACACTAGCCCGTACTTACATTGGCTACAGAAAAAAAAACGGTTTTATTACACGTGATACATGAGCTGATTAGGTTCTGTTATCAGGGTGCTATCGCAACCTAAAGCGTCTGGTGAGAAACTAGGCGTATTGGTCATTCAACCACACGTGCGAAGTCACCATCAGAATTTTCAAAGAAGTGACAATGATAATATTATCCACCCCCATTGCTCCAGCGGCTTTTATCAGGAGTGCACTACTTCAAGTCACAAACTTGAGGTTAACAATGACACTCAACCTTTGATCGCTTACATACCGGTACAGTACAGTAATAGTCCAGTGAGAAAATCGATCTGGTACACATCGGTTTATAACGTCATATCGGATGTTAGTGATCAGCAGCGTATAGAGTCTGGATTGATACCTTTACAGTGACTTAGAGTCACCACAAGATCAAAACCCTGAAGAGCAGTAAGACCAGCTACGGCTAGGGGTCACTCCTCTCGAAAGGGTTCTTTCTCAGAGACATGTTGCTCTCAAGTTGCCCACGCCTCTGACAGCGTCTCCCATACAGATAAGAGCTTCAGCAGGCTCGTGTCAAGAGTCCTGAAGTCTTGATATTCCCGACACCGGTGGTGTCTACAGAGTCCCTTCCTCAAAGTCTCTATGAAGACATTTGCTCTTGATGGGGAGGATGATGAATTGGGTTTAGGGCAGGTTTCTGATTGCTTTGATTAATTTTTCTTTGTTTTTCTTATACATTCATTTGACTATAACTTCATATTACAAATACTGGATACGATTTCCCAAACAAATTTACAAGTACAAGTGGTTAGGCGAATAATAGGGGAATTTACAGTAAGAAAGATTGAAAACTGTTTTCACAACTATCAGTACGGTACAGTAGTTGTACGGTATGCTTGGGGATACTATGGGGTTTGAAAAATTCGAAAATAACTACAGTAGACACATTATTCTGTAGTCGTACAAGTACTTGTTGATTGTGCAACTACAAGTACAAGTACATACGATACATGATGTACTGGTCCGTACAATATGATTGTTATATCGCAGTCACCGAGGTTTACTCGCGCGATACTTCGGCTCGTTTGTCCAAGTGTAGCTGAAACTTGTACCGTGTTCAATGCACGAGATTCGATACTAAGACAATTTTGGGCAATGAAAAGTATTCAAGTGATAATGTTTTACTGTACTCTTCTTCCCAGACTCAGTAATATTGCTTGGATATACTGCTAAAGGTGGGTATAGCACACGCGGCGAACGGAAAGACTTGAAAGTTACACGAAGAGTTGAATGTTCAAGTGATTTCCAACAGCAGTCTTTAGAAGTACCGTTAGCCAAAGGTTTCTTTTCACCTCTACATCTGAAATTGATAGACCCATATACACTAGATGTTCAAATCGTTGCATATGAATGCATTGTAAGAAACTCGGAAAATGCTAAGATCAAGAGCGGAAAAAGAAAAAACCTCGTTCTCACTTCAGCTTTCGAAACAATTTTAATTACCGGTACTGTACAGGTACTTGTAGCAGTACGTAGTGTGCCCGAAACCAGCACCTAGCCCCAGGAGGACGACGATCTGACCAAGGAGAAGAAGGGGGAGGTACGAGTACCGTACTCTGGTTTTCCAGTTGGAAATCGATAAAGAAAAGAAAAGCTAAATTAGCAATGGAGGAGGTTATTGCGTCTCAAGCTCGCCGACGTATCTGTCAGCTTTTTCTTGAAGCATACGTCCGGGACACGACTTTGATAATCGACCACGGAGCTATAAAGAAAAACGTCTAATTCAGTTGAATTGACAGACTGCGAGAAAATGATGATGTATGTACCAGGGTTGAAAAGCTATGCTTCAATAGTGTTCTCAAGAGTTATTTCAAACGAACATTTACCTCCACATCGTACACTGCCCTGGCTTAGTACATCCATCCCTTGTTGGGTGTGCGTACAAGGTTTGTATGTTGCAAGAAGTCTCCGGATTGTCTATTGCTTCATACACTGATCCCTTAAAGGCAAGAGTGCTTGTAGTTGTGTATCCAGATGCCAGGAGTGTAGGGAACTATTGGCTCGATCTCTGCCTGACGAATGGCTCAGAACATCTTCGTCCCCTTTACTTGTCCGCTACCGGAACCTGGCGGCCTGCCTCAGGGTGTCCTAAGTGGGAAATTAACTACACGTGCACATACTCGTATCATACCGGTAGATTACTACAATGTTTATAATTCTCAACATGACCACTCGACGCATAACCCTAACCCCCTGCACGCGTATGCACAACACTGAACACTAAGTGGATATTTTCGTCTCCTCATCACACAATAAGCAGCATGTCATCGTCCTCCTCTGACGACGATTTCGGCCCTACCTTGGCCGGGATCAAGCGGCCAGGATCAGATGAGGAACCCCTTGAGCTCAAGAGGCCAAGCAAGAAATCTCGGCTCCGGAAAGTACAGGAAAAAATGATTCTGAGGGGTTCGTTCCCCCAGACTGGCCCTGACCATGCGCATTACAACCAGTCATTCCAGCATAAGGTGCCCATTACATGTATAACTGACTGTAGTGGCAGCAAGAAAGACTTTGTTGTTACCTCTTCCAATGATGGAGTTGTAAAGTTCTGGCACAAAAAGGGCCCTCGAAAAGATTTCACTGGGGAGGATAATGACGACGACAACGATGTGGTCGAGACCACGGGGATCGAGTTTGTGAAGGAATTTCATCCTCACGAGGGGGATATTGTCACTATTCAAGCGTCAAACAACGGAATGCATATGGTCAGTTGTGGAGCTGACAAGAAGATAAAGGTGTATGATGTGGCTGGCTTTGATATCATTAACACGATCGAGCTGGACTTTGTGGTCGGGTGCGTTGCCTGGATTGACAGACGTGGTGCTCCGCTTCTGGCTGTTTCGGATAGCCAAAGGGTGGTGATCTTGGATGTGCTTGCAAAATCCACCCCGCAGGAGCGTCCGAGAGCAGTCTTCAGCAAGATACACAGAACTCCCATCATATGTATGGCTTACTCTGCCTCTCTCGACATTTGCATTTCTGTCGAAAGTAACGGAAACGTGGAGTACTGGCGTTATGATGGAGATGAAAGCAGACCCAAGGTTGAAGGACTCAATCCTCATATGTTTGGGCTCAAGAGCAGGACGGACTTATTCACGTTCCGAAAGAAAAAGGCAATTCCCTCGTCAATCACCATTTCCCACGATGGCCTCAAGTTCGCGTGTTTCACTTTCCCTGACAGACAGTTATACGTGTTCTCAATTCTAACTGGCAAGATCATCAGCCAGTACGATGAGAGCCTCGCTACGATACGAGAGATGCAAGATGGTGAAACTGCTTATTATGTGCCCGAACATGGTGACTTTGAGACTCGTCTCGCCAGAGAGCAGGATGTCGACTCTTGCATTCCATCTTTTGATCCGTCAAATACCTTTCTCATCTATCCCTCACTCTTGGGAATCAAGGTAGTGTCGATTAGAAATCACAAAGTCGTTCGAATGTATGGCTATAAGGACGACATCCGATTCTCTCAGGTGTTTCTCTTCCATACAAACTTCGAGAAGATGTCTCTTGAGGCCGCATCGGCTAGAAACCAGCTTCTGGACAAATCTTGGGACTCCGATGCGGTGTTGTTTGCTACTGCCCGCGAGCAGTCTAGATTCTATTTGTTCTCTAACACTACCAAGGACTTCATGAGGGACAGAGATGCGAACAACGAAACTGAGGAGGGATCAGAGGAAAAGGAGGAGGATGCAGAGTTCAAATCGGCTACTGAAGTTGTTCTTCATACCAATGTGGGTGACATCACCCTCACTTTGTATCCTCATGCTGCCCCCAAGGCCTGTGCCAACTTCTCGGAACATTGCCGTACAGGATATTACAACACTACCATATTCCACCGAGTCATCAAGAAGTTCATGATTCAAGGAGGAGATCCCAAAGGTGACGGTACCGGTGGCCAAAGCATTTGGGGAAAAAACTTTGAGGATGAGTTCAGCAAGGAGCACACTCATGACCAGCCTTTCACCCTCTCCATGGCCAATGCAGGTAAGAACACCAACGGATCTCAATTCTTCATTACCACCGAGCCCACTCCCTGGCTAGACAACAAGCACACTGTCTTTGGAAGAGTTACTGGAGGCAAGAGTGTGGTGAAGGATATTGAGGCAAAAAAGGTGGACAAGAACGATAAACCGGTGGATGAAGTCAGAATTCAGTCTGTGACCGTTACATAACGGTATTCAAAATGTACTATTAGCTATAATTTATCAAATTAGTGGGAAAATGATACCCGTCCTTATAGTTAGCGTTTTTTTCAACGTTTTTCTCTTTCCTCTCTCAGGCTGTTTATTGCTGGAACTTGTAGAAATACTTGCATCTCATGGGTACGATAGTACCTTGTACTCACAAACCATGCATGAACGAGCTATTATACAAGTAAGGTGCACCGGATACGAGTAGTACGTGAGTGTCTGGATTCCTTATAATACATTCATATTCTCTTTAAGAATAGCTGGGCTGGTACGGTACGTACAAAAGATGCAGCAGAAGGAGCCTGTGGCAGTACATACTAGTGCAGGTGCGGCGGAATACTAGATGCGATTGAATACTCTCAATAGCAATATTCTTTGATTGATTTTTGTTGATGGGTACTGTACATATCTGGCCGCCACGCGACTATCCCATATTGAAGCATGGTACAGCACAGGTTAAAGGTAGACATCGAGGAAAAACGTTTTAATATGCAGGCTAGCAAGTGTAATGTGACCTTGCTCTAAGACTTCTTGAAGACAATCCTACTTCCCTTCGACCGTTAGATTCTTCTCCTTACAATCAAGTCCCTCCTGTGCACAACGCCGAAGACCATCGAACTGTGCTCTAAGCATATGGCACATAATTGTATTCATCCATCTCACATGAAGTCTTCCTACTTGTAGACTATTCTGCTCTTTGGGTTCGGTGATCTGAAAAATGTGTGCGCCGTCTTCTGGATGAATCTACTTGTTGTACTGTTGAGCAGATTTACGAGAGGGAGCAGCATCTGAAAACGGAAGTGCTGCAAGGGGGTGCAGACTACAGTACATACTGCACTGAAAGCACGATCGACTCTCTCTTCCGCGGCTAGTCCAGTGGCTGAATATGCAAGATCTTGTTTTTCAACCTAGCACGAGATACGAATCCCTTGTAGAGATAGACTGACTGGTGAGATGAACACTGTGAAATACTCGGGATCATAGGATGCACATAGGGTTTCAAAGAATGTACAGCGCTTGCCAGATACAATGACGTGGGCACTAATAGTTCTGTACTTGCATGCCAGAAAACGGAAAATGGTACCCGTACCTACATACAAGAAAATTGTGAGGAGCTGCGGGGACGCAACCTACAGTATGCAGGACCAGTACACGCCAGCCGAAAAGGGAATGGATCCCCAACGGCAGGGGTGACAAGTAATCCAATACAGATAAGCCAAATAAGTTCGGTATTACACAACTGCGAACTTATCCGTGCACAGATAAACACAAATGACTACCTCAAGTACAAGTGCAGTCTACCCGTTAGTCTGCTAGTTCTGAATGTTCTTTTTTCTAAACCGATGGCTACCTGGTAGGTGGTTCCGCGCGCTCTTAAGCTCAATACCCGAAGTTTCCCTTTCCCCGGATCTTCCCTCCACTGAAACGCGTTTGGAAAAGATGTACTTGTACTTGTAAAACTTTGGACTGTCATGCATTGCCCAAATGCGGAACTTGTGGGGGTTCCTAGATCTTAGACCCTGGGCTGTATGCACACTGGCCCACCTGCATATAACATAAAATTCTCACTGCGGGTAGTTAGATGCCCAGAGAAGTGGAATGATAGTTCATAAAGTGTACCTACCTGGTAAGAAACTACAACAAATTTGTATTTGTGCAGATCCTTCCTGTTATATTAACAAGTGACAGCATCCGTCGGGAAAGACGGCTATTTCAAATTCATCCACTTGAAAATGTTTGTACTATGCGTGGTGACGCAGCCTTTATCGTAGTAGTTCCGTATACAAGCTGCAGGGATTTTCGTACACCTGCAGTATAGATGCAGGCTTCATCTTGTTGCGGGAGCTCCCGTTTGGTGAGAAAAAAAATTGGCGAGTGATCGACATTATTACAATGGGCACAATTACCATATAAAGTCATCCAAAAAAAACTAGATATGGAAAAATCGAGGATTTAAGGTGTGAAAATTATCAGCAGATCACTATCTGAATAGAGAAACAAATCTTAGACAATTTCACATCCCAGTCTGCGTCTCATTCCGAATTTCGCGCGCCGTGTATTGCTCAATATACTTGCATCAATCTTAGGTTTTTCGCCAGACACGAGCGTAAACCTGTACACCTGACGGTGCGCTCCGAGTGGTTCTCTATGGAATACTGTCATTGGGCGCTAAGCTTTAAAATGGAGAATTCTGCCAATAGTAATTCTCGGGCCACCCCAAGGAGGATTGGTTAGTCTCTATAAGTTAGGGATACCTGAAAATGTCATAGAGCCCGTACCTTTTTTGAACAATCTCAGCCGCTTTGGGCCTGAGGATCGGTTCGGTGACTGGCGCACATTCCAGGACTTTTGATGCTGCGTACATTGGCAGTCCTGCGTTCAACTGCAGAATAATGCTCCGACATTCGCTGAATCCACACTATATAAGCCCGTTGGAATTCCTACTTTTCTCCTTAGAATTGACAGTCACTCCTCTCCCATCATAATCTCACAAAATGAAGTTCTCTCTCCTCGCCCTCACTACTCTGGCCTCAATGGTTCTTGGCCTGGTAATCACCGACGACCCTGAGCAGCTTCAGTACCTCGAGACCCCCGAGTCTAACCACATCTTCTTGGCCTATGCTAAGATTATCCCCAGCCTGGCTGCTGCCAACATTGTCACCAACGCTGGTGCCCTTGCTCTTAAGATGGGTATGAAGATCCCCTTTGTCAACTCAAAGGATCTGTCTCGTCCCCCTACCAACGACGAACTGATTGACGGGCTGCGACTCGTTCTTCAGTACTCTGCGGAGACCGGCCGACCCTGGTCCAAGGCAGTCAACCCTACTCTTCCTATGGCTGCCATCAAGTGGGTTGTTGGAAAGACTCCTAACAAGCCCTTCACTGCCGAGGACCTCAAGCTTGCTCGACGAACCGTCTTCAATATGTACATGGCCCAGACCATTGCCAAGCACGCGGAGACCTCCAAGAACGCCCATATTGTTCTGCCCGATCCCATTCAGACCGTCACCGTCACCATTGGTGCCGTCCCCACTAACTGAACTGAACATACCCTCTTCTTATAATTAATAACAGTATTGACGTTTGTCACTGCAGCGGGGAGAAATGAACCTTTGAAACTACCGGTACTGTAGTCTCCGGTTTAATGTACCAACTAAAACGCTCGACCATTATAGGTGATGGTTCTCATAATTGTGTATCCCAGCTGTTAGGGAGCTGCCTACTGACTTGATCTATTGTTAACGAATAGCTCATCACACATTCTCCGTCTTCTTGATGAGTATGTACACCGCTGGAACCTGTGGTCCCTCGTCGTCATGGTGTTGTAAATAGTTAATTAACAACACCGGAACATTAAACCAGACAGTTTCATAATTCTTGACATGGACTCTACCGGTAGAGTACTGGTAGGCTGAAAGCTCCTATGGCTATCGTTTATGTTCGTGCTACTTCAATACATTCGTCGGACTTTGTTGAATAGAGAGCTCCTCAGTTTAGTGACGCACTTCCATATTCTTGACATGCTCGATCAGCCCCTCATTAAGATGCCTAGACTCCTCTGATGGATATTTCTGGTGTAAGCATGAGTTGCTTACTCATACCGCGCTCTAGGGAAGCGAATTGTTAGTCGTTGAGTTATTCGTCATCTTATCTTATCCAACAGTTGATACTGCCATGAGGTTCATTAGGTTTTAGAAAGGACGTGTGTCAAGAGATTAACAGGCGCAGATCTCTAGGTACACTCTAGGATGGGCGATTAGATCGGAACTTGTTGATTCCTTTCTCTGTTTCTGTCTGTACAAGTATGTACTATAGACAATCAGTCATAAAGATTTATCATCGCCGATGAAATGCTGCACCTTCTATTGATTCTACTGTATTGGAGGAGGTACCGTCATTTGCCACTGCCTCGCGGGTTGTTTTTTTTATTATATTTATGTAAGGGTACGAAACTAGGTTAGCCAATATCCAGTTGGAAGCGCAGTATCATTTATTAACATCATTAATTCCATCATCATCTCCTTCTCGTCTCGTCAGAACTCACCTAGGTTAGCCAATATCCAGTTGGAAGCGCAGTATGAGGAAGAGAACACCTGTCCTCATTCTGCTCACAAACTCCCAACCTCAAGCCCTAACCCCGGATGAAACTCTAACTCTAAAGTGTATCCTTACA
>ULGT01000003.1:2218667-2249553 GCA_900519025.1 Yarrowia porcina
TTTATTAACATCATTAATTCCATCATCATCTCCTTCTCGTCTCGTCAGAACTCACCTAGGTTAGCCAATATCCAGTTGGAAGCGCAGTATGAGGAAGAGAACACCTGTCCTCATTCTGCTCACAAACTCCCAACCTCAAGCCCTAACCCCGGATGAAACTCTAACTCTAAAGTGTATCCTTACAATTTATGCAAGAATTATGCAATGTTAAACCTCATCGAAATTTATCCTCCCAACACGTTTTTTTTTTTTGGGCCTATTTTTACAAGACCCAAGCTGTAACAGTGTATAGGCGTACACTGTGAGTATTTGTTAGATAAAGTGTATTAGATACGTAGAGGGAGATAATAAGGAGAAGGCCGGGTAACATTCCAAACCTTAATTACCTACTGTTACAAAGCGTGGTCCTGTTTGGACAATTATAAGGTGTGTACAAGTAAAAACTACTTGTACAGGTACCGGTACTTGTACCAGGACACGCCCCTCTGTCTTCTCTATCGCGTAAAATATACAAGGCAGGGCCAGAAGGGAAACTGAGATTGAATTGCAGTTTTCGGACACGACGAAATCACGTGCAAGCCACAGTTTATACTTTCCAAGAAAATACTTGGAGAGCTACAAATGGTACAATGTGTATAAGATGTCGATATAGGCGCTATAATTTCGGACATAGCGGACTTGGGAAAATATCGTCAAATAAGCCCCAAACACTCAGTACTTGGTCTCTATTCTTCTGTACGAGGTCTATGGCGTAAGTTATGAGGTTCCGAAATCTCTCCGCTTGCAGGACTTGTACTTGTAGCCAACTTTTCAAAAGTTGGGAACCTTGTATACACTTTAGGGGGTAACGCGTGAAGAAAGCCTTAGAATGTACCCGTACACTTGTACAGTAGTAGAGACTTGCAATACTTGAAGTATGTACTGTACGTGGTACCGTACTTGTACCGGTACTGGTACATGTAACGGGTCAATATTGTCATACATCGGTAGATTGACTACTTGTATATAGATAGCTCATTAGGGCAGCATACAGAGGCCCAAAAACAGAGACGGTAGCAACAGCGTGATAACGAGAGACAAGAACGAGAGCAATCCTAACACCCTTACGATGGTCTTGAACAATCTCCAGCATTATGGGGGCACTGAGACAGCAAACACGCATTGACCACACAGGCCTGTAATTAAGGGCCAAACAAAAGCCTCAGCACGTGACACGACGATACAAGAGTGCCCAGGATCGTAAAAAGAGTAGGTACGGCACAATAGACCCTCTGAATCATCCCCAGAGATCTGCCATCGTTCTTCTGATGTTGTAATGTCAATTTTGGGCCGTGTTGTGCACCCCCATGAGACGCGTTTTGCCAATGGACAACAGGAACACGTTCAAAACAACACCAAACAACAACACAAACACAAATAATGTCGCTAGATATCCTAAGATTGGTATCGGCAAATAATCTACAGACTTTCATTCGTTTCTCTCATGTTTTGCCGATTATCTGAGCGCGTCAATTTTTGGGGAGTTTAGATAGGAGATTGGGATTCACTTGATTCTTAACTGTCACGATTTTAAAGTTTTTTATACACAGTTTGAGGAAGCACACCTTAATGATTTTCGCGACACGTTTACGCGACACGCACCACAATGAGCAGAAAAGGCATCCTTAACGACCTGATAGCGGCAACCGAAGCAGATCTCTCCCTGGCCAAATCAGTTTCTGCGATCTCCAAAAAAGCGCGCTTTTTTGCAGACCAGCTGGACCAACTGAGAGAGGTTCAGAAGGGCATGGACGGCCCTCTCATTTTCAAAGTCTCCGACCTCAAGAAACACTTTGACCAGAAGTCTCTAGGAGTGCTGGAAACCCGTTGGAGTAAGGTACTCGAGAAACGACGTGAGGCACGCGTGGCTGCAGAGGAGGAACAGCGTAAGAGAGATGAAACGACCTTACGCGAACGGGAACGAATCAAGCAGACTGCCAAAGATGCAGTCGTTCGAGAACATGAGAAGCTGATTGAGAGCATCCGGAAGGAGAAATGCGTAGGTGGTCGAGGGGCAAGTGGATTTACTGATTCTCTGGTCGATCCACCAGCTTCCAACGATATATCCATTACCCCTGCTGCTCTGACTGTAGATCTAACAGATGATACACCACCAGTATCTGCTCCTCAGCCCGTCCCTCAGCTCCCAGCTCGATTTCAATCTCAACCTTCTTCTGAGCCCGTCAGTACCTACGTCCCCAAAAAAGATTCTGCAGCGTACGAGCTGCTTTTGGCACTGGCGACTCTACCTAACCCAACTACTAAGGCGCAAGTTGTCAATGTCATGGGTGGTGAAAAAGCTTGGAGTGGTCTACAGAAACTGAAAAACGAGAATTTAGTGACTTCCAACAAGGTGCACTCAGTGTACACCTACAGTTTGACACCAACGGGAACTGTACTTGCAAGGAAGCTGAACAAATCCTCTGGAAATGAGAAGCGGAAAGCTGACCAACAGTTGAAAGAGGATCTTGAGAACCAAAAGCGATCAAAGACTGCCACTCGTGCCAATACTCTGGGACCCAGTATGATATCCAAACGGGTCGAACCTGACCAGTCTACTAAATCTGGTACTGACCCCACGCATTACCGTCGAGTTGTTCCTATCAGTGAAGGGGCTAATCAAGCGGTAGTTGAGATGCGACAGGCGGGGGTTGTGGGAGCAGTGAGAGAGACACCCGCAGAAACGTGGCAGCCGTCATCTTACGAAATAGTTCTTGTAGTGGATATTCGTGAAAACAATAGACAGGAGGCGCAACAGGCCATTTCAAGTCTCGGCAACAGGAATGTCATTGTTGTATCTTCGGTCCTCTACCTGGGAGACTTCCTATTTGCTGCTCGACACAAAGTCAGCAAAAGGCTTGCTGTTTTGAATACCATCATTGAGAGAAAGAGATATGATGATCTTAACTCGTCCATTGTGGATTCTAGGTACGAAGAGCAAAAGAGTCGATTGCGAAAATGTGGGATCGAAAATGTCATTTATCTGGTGGAGTCCTACTCTATGGCTCGGGCAAACGTCCAGGTTCGTGAAAGAGCCATTGCCAGTATCCTGGGGCGAGTGGTAGCCATTGATGGGTTTTTATTGAAGAAGACGAAGAATGTTTCTGACAGTTGTGACTTCATGGCTAGCCTCTACAGCTCTATCAAGTGTTGCTACGAGGGTGTTACTTTGAAGGTCGGTTCTGATGACATTAGTGGATTCTCTGAAATGAGAAATACCTTCTCCACTATGAGGTTGACGGCTTGGCAAGACAAAAACTTGAAGTCGAACCATTCCCTCAAGGTGCTCTTCATTCAGATGCTCATGACAATTAATGGCATATCAGCTGAGAAGGCTGAAGTTATACAGAGGTTGTTTCCCACCCCGCGCCATTTAATTGAAAAATACAGAGAGCTGGGTGAGGGTCTCGGAAAGACCTATTTGGAAAATGCTACTAGAGGTGAGGTGAAGACTGTGGGAAATGCGGCGAGTGCGATGGTGTGGGAGGTTTTTGGTAATTTATAGGTTAATTAAACTGGTGCTAACTCATATGAATCGAGCACAGCACTTGCCTTGAAGCACTCTTGCAGAAGCTATCAAAAACCACCTATATGCAATCGTAAGATACCCGCAATGGCTTATCTGAGCGTACCGGTACTTGTATTGTACAGTATTGTACAGCACTGGTAGTAGATTAGAGTGCATGCTATTTCTAGACAAACTGCATGCATAGTAATCAGCGATACAAGTATAACGGACAAAGAAGGAGAAATACATTAGTAAAAAAGATGAATAACGTTAAATGTAACTGCTAGTTTACAGTAGAGAAGTCATTTTGACACTAAGACATGTTTCTACGGTGTTACTGTTCTCTTTCAGCATCTTGAATGTAGAAGCATATTACGCAGATGTAAATATAACTCGATGTTAAAGAAGAAAAGTGGAAAAAAGTCACATAGGAGGCTTTATATGTATATTGTAGCTAGCTGGAAGTAATCGATCACCTACTGATGTCTCCTGTGAATTCTACGGTCATTTTTATCTTTCTTCTGCAAGTATCCTTGAATAAAAAAAACGGTATAAGAATACATCGTCTTGAAAACAAATAAAAGATGAAATTAAGATAAATGACATGCCGAGTGCTTACAATAAGCTGCTATTGTAGCACTGGTGACTTCCAACGGCAGTCTCATACTTTACTTCTACTTTCACCTCTCTTGTGTTGGCGTCATGGAAAATCATGAATATGATGTTTCGCCGGACCATTATAGAGAACACGAGAATGTAGCAGAAATACATACTCTCGGCCAACAAATGAGGTTTATGGGACAAATAAAGGCAAGATACGCACCCTGAACATCTTGTCCTACTTCTATTCAACTTTCTTCAACAGTTAAGTGAGTTATCATGAGGCCTGAATTCGGTATCTGAACCTCTGAGACTTGCAGAAGAGATAAATACTGTAATAACACGTAACGCTGATCAAAAGAAGTGAAAACTGCATAGTAGTCTTATTAACTACCCAGGCATTTACTTCACAACATTTCTGCTTAGATGATCGACTTATCTATATGCTTGATTTTACCTTGCGACCAATGAAATGTTGAACGTGAAGAGTAATAGAAGTATTGTGGGCCAAGAACATCAATAAGCCGCCAAATAAATACTACTAGCCGCTGAAAACGCTTAAAGACTCTAATTACTCTTTGTTTGACTTTCTTATCTCAATAACTCGAGTTGTACCAGACTCGTATTTTCGTAGTTTCATCCACGATTCTCTCAGAGCAAGAAAACGTATCACTGATGTATTATTTCCACACAAAAAAGAAACCAACTGTACAATAATAGCTGGAATGTCACCTCAAACCATCTATATTACTCTATTTCAGCTTTTTCTCCATTAATCGAGTTAACTCTGCACCATCACTTTAGCTCCACATACCAAAAACTGAAAGAAGAGAGCAGAGAGACGGGATTTCGGCCCAGTGGTAACTAATAACTCTGAAATAGATACCAGTGGCCCTAATGGACATTAGTACCTTCTTATCATTCTTGATTTCATGTTATATTCTTTGGGTGTCAAGTTTACCAGTCCATGGATTTTCTCTTATTCATAAGATGCTCGCAGAAAAGATAAATGCAGCAGGAATTGTTATTAATCGCAAAGGAGAACTGCAAGGCATGTAATGTGAGTTATATTTAACGTCATGGGCATTTTACTCCTCTTCATTTCAGTTTTTTTTCTGTCCTTATCCAGGTTATCCCTACACCTGTATCAGTGTTTTACCACCCAATCTCCGATGTACACAACAGACGTTAATGAAGCAGTGATACATATTTACTAGCTCCAAAAAGTGTCCAGTCGTTTGAGACCAGCTTTTGAAAAGTCCTAAACGCTTTATAATGCTCCATTCAACTTATGTCGTCTAGTATCCAATTTACCCCGAAGCCAACATTTTGTCTCTCAATCAGTGATGGTCAGAAAAGAGAAATGTAGCATAGTAGCACACAGCAGTAACAAAAAAAATGGTCAGGAGCATAAATCAGGAGGGAATAATATTCTAAGCACCTCAAATAACTTCACTTCATCTTTTTTCGTCGTCTACCTAGTTATTTCGATACCTGCATCTGTTTCATGATTCTGCAAAATTAACAGTGAAGTACAGAGAAAACATACTAGCGATTAGATGAAGCTGGAAAATTTCTAATAAAAGCTCAGATGAGTATCTCAGAACACTTTAACATTTGTTTTCAGCTTATATTTCACCAAATATCGAAATATACGCGTGAATTATTGTTGCCTCTCTATCTACGACTCTTCACAGAGGTGAACATAGCAGAAGTGTTTATAAAACTCCAACTAAGAGTAGTGGAGAGCTTTATATACGCCGAATGAATACTCTGAACTGATTTTTTTACATCATTTCAGCTTCTATTTGCCATTTTGTCGGGGTATCTCGATTCTGAGTTTTGCCTCTCAACCTCATAGAACAGGTACGGATAGGGTGGTACAGCTACAGTACCATGATAATCATCTACATGTACTTGTAGTCTTACGGAAAACACGCTGTAAGTCTTTAATTCCTCTTCGATTCGCCCTCTGAACCCACAAAAGCTATCTCTCTATCGACGGTGCATACAGAGTAATAGAGATGGGTGTAAGTGTGACAGCAGGATATACTATCAGCATAGAAAAGTAGTCTGAAGACCCAGTGAGCTTTAAAAAACACTGTGAACATCTTAGTCTACTTCATTTCAGCTTTTCTCTGCCGATGTTCCATGTTTTCACGGATACCTACATTCTCGAAATCTCAGTTGTTGAATCAGGAGAGACAAAAACAGTTTATTAGTACTTCTGCAACTAAAAGAATACCGAAATACCCATTAAGGACGTTAAAAAATTAGTGGGGGCTATTTATCTTTCTACAGCTCACCTTTTCCTGTTAATTTATGATCTCTCTCCTTATATATGAAGCTCACAAGATGTGAGGTACCGGTAGGTGTACGATTACTGTTCTGAGAACATCCAACAGTGGTCTGTCACACAGAAACGACCTGCTTAGACATCCTAAGCTTCTAAAACGACTTGATTTCGGTTTCTATTGGTTATATTGTCAAGTCTCTAATAGGGACATAATGAGTCTTCACATGATGACCTCATCATAGAGGAACACGTAACATCAAAACATACTTACGGCTTCGAATAGTGGCCAGTCGTAGATAATGCGCTTGGAAGAACATCCTAAGCACTTCCCTTTACTTCTTTTCATCTTTTGCTCTTCGATATTCAAGTTGTTCCTACGGCAAAATCTTGTCTCTCAATCAGTTGAGAAAAAAGTGATTAACACTGTAATAATGGATACCAGCATCAAGAGGAATAGGTTGGTGGCTCTATCTCAGTTAAAGAAACATCAAGAACATTTCATTATACCGCAGTTGATATTTTATTACCGTTTAACCGAGTTATCCCTACACGCAAATTTTGAATCTTCATGGTGTTGTGAACAGTTCATATAAATACAAGAATGCCGGATGCTAGGGAATAGAGGGTATGGCCAGTTACCTAAAATGAACTCTTGCAGTGTTGTAAACTTGCCGTTCTGCTTCATTCCAACTTTTTTTCCTTCGCATGTCAGGTTTTACCAATCGAGTGATTTGGCCTTCCGATTGGTGCTTATCGAAAAGAGAGAAATACGTTGATTCGAATATGGGGGGTGTTAATTGGTGTGCCTAGAAGTATATACTATGGCCTATCAATATCAACATTTAATTATTGTTAACTCTTTATGCCTCCTAACTTCATTGATCCTTCGATTTATCGCGTACCGCAACCGTAATAGGGAAACTTGTATGAATGACATAGAAAAGCTGAAATTAAGTAGAGTAAAATGACATTGACGTTTAAGAAGACTCACAGTAAATAATAGACTACTTTTATATGTTGTTATAACACATGATTGATACATTTACCTTCTGTAAAAGTGTCCTGAAATGTATGATGGGTCTGGAAACAAGAGAAATAGCGAAAGTAAAGTTGAAAAGAAGTAAAAGAAGTGACTAATACAATACAAAAAATACTAATAGTCTACAATTTCCACTTATTATCTCTCCTGTATGACTTTAAGGTGTATTACTCTCCGTTTATCAGCATAAGTACAACAAGAGACCACAGCATGGTTAATACAACTTGATAAATGATGAAAGAAGGCTATAACTAAGAAGACTAAAAAGCTCAGAAGGCTAAAGTATGCCAGTAATAGATAGTGGGTCACTAATTACTGTCACCAGTATAAACTTGTTCATGTATTTCGCACTTTTGAACACCTTTGGTTGAGAGAAAAAGGGAAAACTTGATTAATGATGTAGAAAAGCTGAGAAAAGTAGATACAAGCCATTCTGAAGGTTGACTCAGTTAGTTTTGTGCAGCTGACTACTTATTTTCTGGCTTTTATCTACCAGTGTCGTGTATTACTGTCTTCTATGAATGAGCGTGAAATGTAGGCGTAGAAATGTAGAATGTAAAGGAAGAAAAGCTGAAATGAAGTGATAAGAGTTTTTTGCAATACTAAGATTAACTGAAAGTAAGCATATTTCAACTTTTGGATGTATCTAGTTAGTAATGATGTCTCCTATATCTTTCTTATGTGAGCACCGATCCTAGCAAAAAATCAGATAAGTGAAAAGTTGACAAGTTGGGGAATAAAAGCTGAAATACGAAGTGGGAAATTAATAGAGATATCTGACTAGCAATAATAGTACAGATGGCCGCTTCTGCTATTAGCCTAAGCTGTACTGATGCTTCATTTGTAGGAAGAGAAACATACAGCATGGCCTAGCACATGCCGATGTATTAATGATGGAAAAATGAAAATACACAGAATCAAAGCCTGACAGCAATCTTAATGGCTACGAATAAATGTTCAACTACCTCTTTTTGTTCTTGAAATCCTACTTTTCTACTGTTTATCTCTTTTCTGTCAGTAAGGGAAACCCACAACTCAAGCCCAGGAATAAGTCGAATACATATTTGGAGCTTATAGGGACAGAGGTAGATGTAGCGTAAATACATAAGGAGGATACCCAAAAGGAATGTCAAGCACAAATCCAAGCAGAGCTTAGTGCCCAAGAAATCCTTTCTTGGCTCATGCCCCCGCATTTTAGATATTTAGTCGATTTTTATCTGAATATTGTGCCTTCCCCAAAGATACTGACAGAATAGAGATATACTTGGGAATTGATATCCAGAAACTTTAAGAACTGGTCAGCATTCTATAAAACACTATATAGAACGCTATGGACATCTTATCGTATCTCTGCTCAGCTTCTAATCTTCTATTCAACTAGTTTTGCCTGGCGATAATCTTCGTGTTAATCTGCAATGCTTACAAAATAGTGATATACAGGAGTATTAAATACTAGCAACAGGAGAAAGTTGTTTATTGCTTACCTTCTGTAGTCAAGAGTGGCTGGAAGCTCTTCTTATTCTTTATTTCATCTTTCTGTATTCAATTTAACGGGGTTTACTGATCATGATCTTGGTCTACCATTCGAAATGCTTACTAAATTGAGAAAACTGTTGAAGAACATATAAAAAAGGTACGAAGAGTTTCAAAATACATACTAGTTGCTATCAAGATTATCCCCAGCATTTCATTTCCCTTCATTTCATCTTTTCACATTCTTTTTCACAAGTAATCGCTGCCTATGGTATGAGGCTCCTTTCGTTGATACTGATAGAAGTAAGGCAACAGCAGTAGAAATAAACTGAGATCAACCGAAAGCTGTCTGTAACACACTAAAGATAATATAAAGTATACTGAGCCTATTGTTCTATCTTATTTCTCTTTTTTTATCAGTTTATCAGTAGTTTTATCAACTTGTCTCTACACATCATAATATCTCTCTAACAGCGAGGCTCACAGTATAGATAATACAGTGGTATCACACATTAGAGAAACAAGAGACTGTCAACTGACAGCTAGTAGACTCAATAGTCCTTATGGGTTTGTTTTGCTGCTTCATTTCAGCTTTTCTCTCTCGTTATTACGAGTTACCTCAAGTTGTGATCTGTCTCTCAGGCTTTTCAACTCTCGCAACTGAGAGAAATATAGTAAAAATATTTACCGACGACATCGAGAGTAGGCTGGCTGTAAACTACTGGTAATACTACGTCTCAATAAAAGCTTGCCTTCATCATAAGTAGCTTTCCATCCTGTAACGATGAAGTTCTCCAACCTCATTATTATCCACCCCCTACCATGCTGAAAGAACGGAGGTTTTTGTATAATGAACTGATAAAAACTGCAGTTATCCTACATTGAGAGACTCTATAATACACTTGAAATCTCTTCAGTAGAATACCTTTCCTCATTTCAAATTTCATTTGCCTATTAATCGACTCCTACCAGCGCCAAATCTTCAACACATGAAACCGAACGGCGATACACAAGTCATTAATATATGAATGATGACATACGAAGTGACCAAATCTCTACCTTTAGCAGAACTGAACACAGGGTGTCTTTTATCTCTCTTCATTTCAGCTTTTATTCGTCTTATTTTCAAATTCTACCAATCGTGGTTCGTCTGCCATTTGTACTTCTGTCAAAACAGAGCGCAGTACTGTTAATATTTATACCAGAGATATGATAATTCTTTATATTCCCACTAGAAGATATTTCTGCTTCTACCAGCTACCTTTTATACTTCATTCCCACTTTTTTTCTTCAGTTTCTTTAATTAGCCTTACCCACGCTTCATCTCTGTAAAGGATGCTTATACAGGTTTTTTTGAGCAGAATCGTTAATGACCAGGAAATAAGAGTACTTAATAGCGTACCATCTCACACTATAATGTCCAGATGCATTTTTATTACTTCAATACTGCTTTTTTCGTTAATGAATCAATGTACCCCCAAGCCTTATTTACCCTGTCAGAATGTGATCCTCACAGAAAGGGAATATACTGTATAAAGAGCCACCGAAGACAGCAAGAAGCAGATAACTATAGACTAGTGGCTATTTTAGTCAATATAGTTTTCTGATAGTACTCATTTACAATTTTTTCACCTGAACTTGAGATATTTCTACGCCTGCAGTTAGCCTCTCCCTTGAGTATCAAAGTTTACGAGTCAAAAACAGCCAGGGTGATGCTAATAAAATAACAAACAAAAGCTGAAATAGTGAGATATAACACTTTTGCCTTACCATATCTGGCTAGCCGAGTGCATCCAAAGACTTCTTGTTGCCACAAGTAGTTATTAATACGGCAGTTACCTCTTCTGAGAGCGACCTTGGTTAAGAGACGAAACTCAGGCTTCAGAAGAGCTCGAATGACAAAGGAAAAATCTGAAATGAAAAAGTATTAGACGCTGGAGATAATAGAATGGCCGTCTTCATATGTCATGAGGCATTTTAAAGCAGTACATACGTATTTTGATGCTACATTTAGCTGTGTTTTTCAAGTATCAAAAAATCGTCGACTGGTATCGACTGATAAAGATGATAAATATTTTATACAAGACTAAAAAGACCTTAGTGGGCCATAAAGATGTTAGCAGACAATTAGAAACCTCTTGGACTTGCTGGAGTGAATTCATGTTGCTTCTTACCCGTTTTAGTCAGCATCGCAAGAAAACGAAATGGAGGGCAAGGGACATTTCGGATGATTGACATAGAAAAGCTGAAAGGAAGTAGTGCGAGAGGCCAATACCGCTTCCAGTAGCTTTCAGTACGCGACAGAAGTTACTTTTGCAGCTAGTACATAATTCAGCTGCACCAACCGCAATTCTCATCATAACGTCATGGATCTGGATAACCTGAATAATTGAATGGAAAAGCTGAAAAGAATAGAAATCAGTGGCTCATAGTGTTCCTGATAGCTACTGCCAGTCAAGCGGCTTGTTTATTTGGGTCTGTGGTATTTATTCTTGTGGTGCATTTCTTTTTATTGTACTCACCAAAAGTGAGACCGAACTCATGTTTAGTTTAACGTGATAAATCGAAAAAAGAAAGTTGAATTCAATATCAATCAAGAGTCCGTAGTGATCTTTACTAGTTAATCTAAAGGCTGGGCTAATCTTTTTTGTCCACAGTATGTCTTATTCTTGTATTTGCCCCAGTTCTGTCTGGGACTTGAACAGCCGAACTGCACGCATCGGTATATATCAATTGAATGGGAGAGAAAATATTAAAGGGATAACTCGGACAATTAGAAATAAAAAGTTGAGATGAAGTAAAGTAAATGCGTTTTGCATTTTGTTAGTCTGCAAATAGTCCATAGCTGACTTTCTCCTGTAAGATTATAGACCCACTAACCACTGCTGTGTTGTCATAACTCATCGAGGGTTGGGACAATGTTATATCAACTCATAAAAGTTGTTAGGAAATATATGAACGACTCTGAGGTACTACAGCTGATTGCTTGGTTATAGAAGCTTACTTATACTTGGTACTGTGAAGTAATGGAGGTATTTTATACCCTATCATTGTTTGCTGGCAATCTTAACGACACAAATCGACTTTAATGATCGATAAAAGCTGAAATTAGATAGAATAACAACTTCACTAAACTTGTGTAGGTGCAAAAATGAGCATTTACAACTCTCCTCAGTTTTTGCTTATATTTCAGAGCTATATTTCACTTTATTGCGTTAGGTTAGTAGGGACCCTGGTTACGGCAGCTACATTATTTGGAATAATTACTCAAAAAACTGGACAAATTGTCTATGACCGAGCAGAAAGCATCAAAATAGTAGGCTTGTATATATCCGTTGAGTATCTGGTGTTGATGACCCCCTATAACTACTTAGTCTCTTTCATGTCAGGTGTATTTCCATCACCTCTGTAATCAACATGAAGTGGTCAAAAAGAGCAATAAAAGGTGCCTGTAAAGAAAAGGAGTCGTTTTTTTGTTTAAATGGACTTGTAAAAATACCTAAAACTCTTTTCTCACTTCATTTCAGCTTTTATGTCGCTATTGTACGAGATGGGCTTATGGTCTTTGATGCTCACTGAGAAGAGAATTACTCAATATTGTAGTAATAGGTACCAGTAACAACAAGGGGTTATCAGTTAGACACTAGAAGCCTATAAAAGCCTTGCAGCTCTGTTATATTGACTACCAATAGCTTTTGATACTCATTATAACGAGATATGATAGAACCTGATATTGACTCTCCATCTACCATACGTTAAGAACCGAAACAAGTGTAGTAGGAATACAAACTATGTACTAAAGAAGTGGTCAGTAGCACATTGTCATACTGATAAATCTGATGACGGCCTTAGTTTTCTTAATTTCAAGTTTTCTGTCTTCATTTATTGACATCTTCTTACGCCTTGATGTTGGTCCACCCCCTATGGTGATAGGAGAATCAAGAAATACACAGTAATATTTGATACTAGAGAGCAATAAGTTGACAGAGTCCAACTGATATACAAAAAGAACGTCATCTGACTCTTCAAATAAATATTTTCAGCTTTTCATGTTCAAATTATCGACCTATATTATTTTACCATTCTTGACTTTCAATCTCATGTTCATCGGAAGAGATGTACGCTAAAAGGAGCTACCAATGACATTTAGAAGTGGTTAATGGTGTATTATGAGGTATCATGAGTACTATGGGTATCATTTATTGACCCTTTCCAACTTTTATTCATCAACAACTCAAGTTACCCTACGCGCTCATTTAGTCTTCAAGTGTGAGATGTTGGAAGGCGACAGCACAGCATTAAAAGATCGTCTCAATGACAGCACAAGGCTGTTATTAGAGCTCTAGTAGATGTAAGATTAATGGATCACTTCTTAACTGGTTTAGTTCTTTTGTTGTTTCTCTATTATTCGAGTTATCCCATGTCCAGAACCCTGCCTCTCCATCCGTACCTACAGAACAGAGTGAAATGTATCAGTACCGGTACTGATATACCAACGATCAAAAAAGAGAAGGGGCAGCACAATAAGAGTCTACCGAACGGTTTGGTATTCTTATTCTGCTTCATTTCAACTATATACTGTATAGTTCTGTGACATTAGCATCTGTTCTGTAAGCACCATAATAAGAGGGATAATTACTATGAGTTGAGAACCACTAGAATCGAAGGATAAAACCTGTACAGAAGTATGAGTGGTAATTAATATCATCAATAGTTACCCACTAGTATATAATAAACAACTTATGTATGTATCTAGTCTTTACAAATGCATTATTCATCTTATGTTTGTGGTGATCACGAACAGATACCGCAACCGTGATGGAATAACTTGATTAAAGAATAATGAAAGTTGAAATTGAGAGTTGCAAGTAGCCTAGGATACTCCATACTGTTATTACTAGTTATGGGAGCACTTCTTAGTATGTAATTCACCTATCTACGTCTTCTTTTTCTTCTCCACTGTATATATGAATAAATTATTGAGGGACCAATTGGTGGCAGGTATAAGTCGATTATAGGCATTCAAAAGCTGGAATGAAATGAAGAAAGAGCAGTATAACACTAATTTATTGTAGCATTCAGTAAGAGTACTATTACCTTAGCTATTCATATAGTTGGTACTTCAACCTCTACTCTACAGTCATATTAACTGCGAAGCCAAAGCCATAAGTTGAGATATCTTTTCTCGTAAGAGATATAGAGCTCCCTATAAGTGAAAAAATGGCTAATATCAGCTGGTATATCTATTAATAAACAGGTAGTTACATTTGGTTGTCACAAGTTACTATTGATTTTGTATCTATCCCTTTGCGTGAGCACCTACACAAAGAAGGCAAGTAATTAAGACGTAAGTGAACTCGAATGAATGGTAAAGAAAAGTTGTAATGAAGTAGAGGAGCAATTTAGTGAGATTTTTGAAGATTACTAAGAGACATTTGAAAGCTTCTTGTGTCTCTGAGATGTGCTCTTACTGTGATTATACTTTCTCCGTTACCGTCGATAAACTACTTCTAGAAAAAATAGACGTATTGACAAGTGGGTTAAACAACAACAAAAACATGAAATGAAGTTAGACAAGACATTAAAAGCATTGACACTGGTCTGTTGTATTTGCCTGTTCACTTTATTCTAGCTTTATAAATGTATTACTGCTATTATCCCCATATCTGCCGGCGCGATACAATATCATGGGTTCGGATAATTTCATAAATCGAAGAACAAAAGATGAATGAGAAGAGAAAAAATAGACCAAATTGCTTTTCATAGCTTCTGGTAAGTAATGAGCCCTTTATATCTGTATCAAATTCAAATACTATTATACGCTCTCTGTTTATGGGCCTACTTGAGAGAAAGACAAAACACAAACATCTGTACAAGCCATCAACGTGCGGTGAATGAGTAAAATGAAGTAAGTGATAGAACCATGCACACTCCATCGGCTGGTTTCTTGTGATTCAGAACCTTTTGTTATTACTAGTTCTTTGTAACATGGTACTTGCTCGTATTTGTAAGCTGAACAGTTTGAGAGACAAAACTAGAAGCATGAGATGACTTATGGAGAGTGAGAAAAAGCTGAAATAAGTAACAATGAAGTGTCCATACTTCTTTGTCAGCTTCTGTATTGCATTTAATTACTTTGTAAGCTATTGTATCATAAAATCGATATATTTGCCACACATTTATCAGCATAACAGTCGGGGACAAAAACGAGGGACTTGTATAACTCGTTGGAACCGGAAATAAATGCTGGAACGAAAAAGAGGAGATACCCAGAGAGTAATTTACTACCACCAATAGCTAGAAACTTATCATCTCTTACCACTAGTATGTTTTGTTCTTGTACTTCTCGCTTTTCTGTCACCACCTTCGATGCATGAATATGTTGGTGTGAGGAAATCTCGGTAAGTCGGTATATAAAAGCTGAAATGAAGCAAGATAAAAGAATCACTACATTTTTCTTGCTATAAGTGTCTGCCTTTTAAAGCTTCTTTTCGTTGCTACTATCTACTACCGGTACTGCTGTGTATTTCCTCTATTTGACAACATTCTACACCTGTTGAAATAAGTGCTGCGTAAACAATAACTGGAATATTCAATGAGTTAAGCTAGAATGAAGTAGGGGAGAAGACCAGGGACATCCATATGACCTGGCATGTATGCCTGATATCATTCTGTTGCCCTCAACACCTTTCTATGGACGATGAGTGTCGTGCGACGTGGAGATGATATAGATCCCGGCTGGTATAACTCGATAAATAAATGGTTGCAAGATCAAATGAAGAAAGATTAAAAGCTAGCAACGTTCATGTCGGCTATTAAAATGTAACAGGCAACTTTAGAATATCCCTATCGTACAAATATGCTGTATTCAGCTCTGTACAGATCTGAGAGATAAAACGCAAGTGTGCGTAAGTCTACCAATCCACGAAAAAAATTGAAAAGATGTAATAAAAATGTTCAAAAATGTCAAGTCAGCTGGTATTATGTTAATGCACATCTTATTTTATCACTGATACTCTTTTCATACTGTATCTTTCTCGGATAGCAAGCACCAAGGTGGTAGGTCAAAAATTAAGACTTGTGCCCTCCATCAAATGGCATAGAAAGTTGATATGACTCACTTTAAGAGTTTTAAAGTGCTTCTAAAGCTTCTTTAAATATAAATACCAACCTCCTGGTGTCCCATAGACGTATTTATCTCTCTTCAGCGAGCTTCGTTGATGGAGGGAAAAGCTGCGGATGTCGGAATCCACGAAGTGGCACAATAATTTAGAAATGAAGTAATAAGATCAACCTAAGTTATCCATTGATATGTAATTGTCAGATTAAGACTCTGGCAAAGCTCTATAAGTATAGTAAAGCTACAGTTTCTTCATATCTCAGCACCATAAATACAGGTAGCAGGCTAAAGAGGTTGGGATGTCGCTTTGCAAGACAAGAAAAGTGCTAGTGGTGTAGAATAGAAATTTAGACACGCTAGTTGCACTGTTATGATGTTACATTTGTTCTTACCTTGCTTCCAGTATGCTAATATTGTTTTATTTCTCGCTGTTATGTAGGACTACATTGAAAGGTAGTACTGTACACCGGGCCTGGGGATACAGTCGAAAAATTGATGAATAAAAGCTGAATTTAAGTGGCATAAGAGACTTAATGCATTTTTAGTACTACTTGCGAGTTGTCGACTAACTCTTCTTGTTCCTTATGTCTACTACGTACCGTAGTTATTCATGCTCAATATGTAATACGGATTGAAAGGCAAGGCTTCAGCTATGAAATAAATCCATATTATGGTTGGGAAAAGCTGAATAAGAGGGAAACAAAGCATCCAAAATACTTGTGACACTGATACAGGGTGGCTGACATCTCTCTGCTGTAATTGGTAAACACCATTAACGCCTTTACCTCTGTTGTTTGGTAATAACGGGCGAAGGTCAGAGTCACAGGTGCGGATAAATTGATAAATGGTGAGACAGGAGTTGAGAAGATCAGATTAAAGATTAAATGAACAAGGAACATTTCTGGACCTTGTTAGTATATGTCTGACACCTTTATTTGTTCCATAGTGTATATATTCTATAAATTATTGCTCTGTCAATAACTGGAGTTATGCGCCAAATTTCTTATAGAGGAATATTCCGATTTAGTGGTTTAGAAAAGTTGAAATGAGACCAACTAACATCTGCATTAATGCGGTGTTTAGTCGATCTACACTTGCCTTTGAATTTTGTTTCTTCCCCACGATACTCCGAGAATAGACATACAAAAGGAAGAAACCAGTAACAATAAGAGCCAAAGGAGCTTGTATTATCAGCTATAAAGAACTGTCTTAGCGTTTGATTATATCTATTTTCAACTTTTATCAATTAATTAAGCTAATTTTGCTGGGCACCGATTCTCGTCTCAATCAGCAGTGCTTACAAAACAGTGAAGTACAAGAGTATTACATACTAGCGACAGAAAGAGGTAGCTTTCCTCCTACCTGTAGTAGAAGAGACTGCTGTGAAATTCTTTTTCTTCTTTTTTTTCAGCTTTTGCTCTTCAATTTGAGGTGTTATACAGTACCGGTACTAATTATCCTAGGATGGGTACAAAAGCGAGATAAGTATTGAAGAACAAGTAAAAATCACACGAAAAAATTTCAAATACATACCAAAAGCTATTCAAGTTGTCGTGAGCTAGCTATTGATTTTTATCACAGCTTTTTTCCTTCAGTTTCTCAGTTTATATCAGCTCATGGTATTGCCCTTCATTGATGCTAGAAGTAAGGCAACTGCTGTAGAAATGAAATGAGAATATTTAAAACTGTCTATAACACATTTAGGACTGCAGTGAGTATAGTAAGCTTAATATTCCATTGATTTTCTAGTTTTATCAGTAGTTTCATCAACTTGTCTCTACACCACATTACGCCTCTCTAGCAGCAAAGCTCACAATCCAGATAGATACCTTGGTAGCGCACATTAGAGACACAAGCAATCACTCATTACATAGTAGCAACCATTTTACGCCTTATTTGTATATTACGCTGCTTCATTCCAGCTTTTCGTTATCCTTCATATGAGTTCCCCTATTCTCTGGTTTTGCCTCTCGTGCTTTGTGACTTTCACCTGAGCGGAAAACAGTAAGGATCTTTACCAACGACACCAAAATATGTGTTGATGTCTATCAATAATTGTAATGCGTATCAATAATATCTTCTTTCTCTTATGTCTATGTTTGTTACCTCGAAAAGTCAAGTCACCCTGGTGCATTACTTGTACTGGGTCACTCCCACGATGTTTACCGGAAGGAGGTTAATGTATATTAAACTGATAACAACGGCACTTACTATGCACTGTTAGATGGAATATTACACGATGAACATCTCTATTGGTTTATCTTTTCTTATTTCAGCTTTTATTCGCCATTTAACCGACTTCCAGTGGAGCCAAATTAAGTATGCTAACAGAACAGTCGTAAGTCTTTTTCACGTTATCGATACATAAAAGGTGAGTAAACCACTACTATTAGCAGCAATAAACCCTGAGAGTTTTTCTTATCTCTTTATTTCAGATTTTATTTGTCTGTTTTTCAAACTCTACCCATCGTGATCGCGCATCATTTGTGATAATTATGAATTAAAGTGCAGTATCACTGAAATTCATACGAAAGACCTGAATATTCCTTTAGTTGCAATGGGAGTTATCAGGCTTGCTACCAGCCACTCATTGTTCTTCATTTCAGCTTTTCTTCTTCAGTTATCAGCTTATCCAAACCCAGGTTTTTACTCAGTCAACAATACTTACAGAAAGAGGTACGTATCGCCGTAAAATACATGGGATCTCCTAAAAGAAGTCACCTACAACCTATCATTGGGCCTTAAGATGTTACAATACCTTTATCTCATATGAATACAACTTTCTTTCAAGAATTAATATACTTACCCCCAAGCCTTATATTCCCTGAATATGATACTCTCAGAAGAGGAATATAGTTTATACAGGATTACATGAGACTGCTAGAAGTGGTTACATACTTACTAGAGGCTATAAAAAGTAACATAGACAGTTCATTATACTTATCTTCATCTTTTTGATCTTGATTCATCGAATTATTCCTACGCCTTCATCTTGCTCTCCATATATGTCTCTCGGAGTACGGCGGAAATAGTATAGGTGGGTCATAACAGCGTAGGAAGTTGTGAACTGACCACTTAGAGTAGCAAATAGCAGTATGGTACTTTTAGTAAAACTAGACGTAACTTTTTTTGCTATATATCGAGTTGCTTCTCCTTCTAGAAGGGCTTCAACTTGTGTACACGGCTTTTCCCCATAGAATCATGAAGTCGTGGTAATTAATTAATAAGAAGTAATTGACAAGTAATACAGCCCATAAAGAGCCTTCTGACTCTTTCAAGGTATCTTTCAGTAGCTTTCCTTCTTCGATTAACCAATTCTTGATCCAATGTGTCTACAGAGCGGAGGTAAAGGTGACAATGAAACGTACTGACTGCAACTAAAAAGCTGATATTGGCACAGTGTTAGATCACTATGTGTTCCAATTTTTTCAAACTGTCACGTCTGCTTTTTCTGTTTCATTACACAACGTAATTCAACAGCTAAGCTCTTCTCCACCCACTATGCAGACATGCCGAGAGATCATAGCTCTAATATATACTATATAAGATGAAGAAGTTGACCATCTTACTCTTATACACGAAGAAATTACATGGATCTATTCTCTTGCTAAAAATCACCTGTTATAACGGGATAACGTAGTTACGGCAAGACCAGAGTTTTCCTCTCTAAATCGAGAATTCTATAGAGAAGAGATTTGTACAGTAAAAAAAAATACCAGTACCAGCAATAGGTGGTCCCCTGTATAACGATAGTCAGAAACTTATTACCTGATCAATATCCTACTTTGTTTCATCTTTCGTTCCATTAAAACTGGATAATCTCTCACTTGCATGTGTCTCTCCATCCATGTTGCTGGCATAACAGAGAAAAATACTGTACTAATTATCTAAATAGCTACAAAAGGTACTCACATTCTTTCTAGAGGCTATCAATAACACCAAGACTTTCTATCTTTCTTCAATACATCTTTTATTCTTTTATTTATCAAAATATACCAGTATGCTGCTTAAATGATACCCACAGCACAGAGGTAAATGGAGCAATAATACATTCTAAATACCCTAAAAAGCTATTGGAGATATTCAGTTAGCTCAAAGAACATACTGGATTTCAATTTCATTGTCATTTCTACTTTTATGCATTCATTAGTCGACTTACTCCTTCACCATAGTTGGAATCAATCATTTGTAAACACAAAACAAAGAGAAATACAAGATGAAAATTTACAAGTGATACCAAAATGCTGTTGATAATTTATTATTAGCTAGGATGAGCGCCTCCAGTTCTTTACATGACTTATTTTCGTTTTTCTTCTTTAGAAAATCGTGGCCAACCCCATGTCTGCATTCTGTCCGTATTTCAGATGCTGAGAGAAACAACGATATAATAGTAGAAATAAGTTGTGGTGGAAGCAAATAGTGTTCTAATATAGACTAATAACGTTAGATGGAATGATATATATCCTCTACTACTGTCTAAGTCTTTCCTTATGGTTCTACTCATCTCAAGTCTTCAATCATGTCTCTTGGTGGATGATTCTTACAGAACAGGTTAGTGAAACAGTACTGCAAACTGACAGCAATCAAAAGCCCTTTGCTGTATTTTATAGGCTAACTGAAGGCTCTGGACCATCTTACCAATTCCATATCTGCTTTTAAAAGATAGTTATCTCACAAAACACTCCGGAAGTCGTAGCGTTCACATATCGAAAGACTGTAGCTCTAATAAACATTTGCTTGAAGCAAGTAGATGTCAAGTGAGATACTGTTTATTGGGTGTGGTTATTTGTCTATTCTCTTTTTCAATTTTGTCTTTCTTCCTCAATTAATCGACTTATCCCAATGCCTGGCTTTCGTCTTCCAACTAAGGCGCCTGTGGAGCGAAACAAACATGGTAATAAAGACACCTGGAATGAACAGTAAGTGGTTTCCCATACAGTCTTAGTCTTAAAGAACGTCATGGATGTCTCATAGTACTTGATTTCAAGTTTCCTCTCTTGATATACGAGTTCCTACTGGCCAGAACATCGTTTCTTACAATTGTGTTTACATAACTGTGGTAAATACTGAATGAAGATGTCTCATTGACAGTAAAGAGTAGTATTGTATGTACTTCTAGCTGAAATAAACGTTTTAGGCATCTTAAACGTCTTTATTTCAGCTTTTATTTACAATAGATGAGCACTCCCCTGATACTGTACCTAAGTTTCGTCTCTCCACCTAAGATGCGCACAGAAGTGGAAAATGTAGCTGCAAAAGTTATCAGCTACAACAATAAGAAGTCTAAGAGATATTCAACTCTAGTTAAACGTCCTCGACCACTTAGTCTACTTCATTTCGACTTCTATTACCAAATTTATCAACTTCCCCTACATCAGATTTTCGTTAAATGTAATGGTTCTCTCGTAATAGTCAAAATTAGAGCATTAAAAGAGACAGAGACATACAGAAGTCGAAATCTACTTACTATTATCTATCAAGAACGTCGCGACACTATTATCTTTCACTATGTCACCTTTTTATTCTCAAATAGTAT
Organism: Yarrowia porcina; assembly: GCA_900519025.1. NCBI lineage: Eukaryota > Fungi > Ascomycota > Dipodascomycetes > Dipodascales > Yarrowia > Yarrowia porcina. Next base: position 2,240,279 of record ULGT01000003.1, read on the forward strand.
TGTTACACCGGACCAAAACTTCTCTCACGTCTGCGATACTCATAGAACAGAGTACAACGAGGCAATAATAATACGTGACTACAAGGAATGGCTAGTAGCCGCACAATTCAGCTTTTCTAAAAACTCTGAGACTCTTTCTCTTCTTCTTTTCAAGTTTTCTTTGCTACTTCACCCTTTTACCGCTTGGTAGGTCGTCTCCAGTTCATATCCCCATACAGCTGAGAGAAATACAGCAATATAAAAGAAGCCAGAGACAAACTGAGAATGGATTTGGCACAGGTCAACTTTTATTAACAGCATTATCTTTTATTTTACTTCATTTGTCTTTTTTTTGCTTCGTTAAGAGAGTTATCGGAAGCCCCAGCTCAACCCGTCACCCATAGTATATACTGATTGAGAAATATAGCTCCAAAGCACATTGTGCCACAGAGAGGAGTTATCTTTCATACAATTGAGACATGAATGGAGTTTTGACTCTTTTATATTACCTGATTTCAGCTTTTATTCGTCAATAATCGTCTATCGCTGTTGAAATGAGAGCTCCTCATTTCCAGAGGGACATCCGTCCATGCTGATGCAGAATGCTCTGTGCGGACCCTCATAAGGGTGTGTAGACTCCTCTGACGAGTATCTCTGTTGAGATAGGAGTCTGGGTATCGGAACGCCCTCCAGTGAAGTGATGTGTAAGTCGTTAATGTATTTGTATATAAAGTTTCCATTATATTCAGCACTCCCCCCAGTGGTTCAGCCTCTAGTGCCTAATCCACTGTCACACAAATACCCAATGATCTAACTGCCTTCAGATGATCTGCATCATTTAGAGCCTTTGTAAGGATGTCAGCGAGTTGATGTTCCGTTGAAATGTACTGGACATCAATGTTGTTACGCTCCACCTCTTCTCTGGTGTAATGGAACCTTCGAGCAATGTGCTTCGTACGTGGATAAAATGCAGGGTGTGTGCTGATCTGTTGAGCTGCCTGGTTGTCTGTGTAGACAACCAATGGTTGATTTGCTGGTAACCCGAGATTGCACTCCTCAAGCACTTGGCGTAGCCACATGCCGGTTTTAGCCCCTTCAGAGAGGCCCATATACTCTGCTTCAGCCGTCGACAGAGAGATGGATTTTTGTTTAGCCGATCTCCAACAGATCGGTCCACCACACATCATCACCACCATACCTTCGTAAGTCTTGTCACACTCAGGGTATCCGATTCCCCAGTTAGCGTCAGTGTAAATGGTTAGACACATGGCACTTTCGGTTCTGGAGTGAGTCAAGGCATATTTCTTGGTCTTGCACACGTAATTGAGAACTCGTTTGAGTGCAGTCACATGCGGCTCCCGTGGCTCTAGGTTGAATGTTGCCAGGAAGTTAACTACAAAGGCAATGTCAAGTCTGACCGAGTGGGCCAAGAAGCTCAACTTACCAATGCATTGGCGGTAATAAGTGGCATCCGCTTCCTTCGCAGTGGCCTCCACCAGGCGACACTTCTTAGTCAGCACAGGAGTAAGAGGACTGTCAAATCTGTCCTCAGAGCTTAGTTTCAGCTCACACTCCATTTTGTTGATGTACTGCTCCATGTCGATCGTAAATGATCCACTCTTCCTATCCCTCTTCACATGCATGCCCAGGAATTTTTCCACCTCACCCAGGTCTTTCATCTCGTACACGCTGCTCAACTTTGTCTTGAGATCTGTAACACCTGAAGCATCGGAACCCGTGATTAGAATATCATCGACATATACTCCAAGAAACACGGTTTTAGCCTTGTTCGAGTACAGGCCATGTTCAGTCTGATGTCAAATCAGATCAAGTTCCAGGAGGGTCTTGTGAAGTGTCTGGTTCCAGCATCTGGGAGCCTGGACTAGTCCATATAGAGCCTCTTGAGCTTCCATACTTCATCGGACTCATCCTTTGGCATCTTGTCAAGTTTCTTGTCGAATACCGCGTTATTCAACTCACCCTTTTTAGTGCCAGGAGGTGATGTGAGATACACTGGCTCATCAAGTACACCCTAGAGAAAGGCAGTCTTGACATCCATCTGGAAGACAGGCCAGGCATAGTTTGCCGCCATCGCCAGGAGAAATCTCACTGACTCGAATCGGATCACCGGACTGAAAGACAAGGTATAGTCAATTCCAGCTTCCTCTTGAAATCCTCGGGCAACTAGTCGAGCTTTGTACCGCTCGATCTCACCATCAAGTCCATACTTGATATCATACACCCACTTCGCAGAAATCAGTTTAGCACCCTTAGGTACCTCTGTCTTCTTGATAGGATCAAAAACATCATTCTTTTTGATCTGCTTCATCTCTTCCCTCATCGCTTCCTGCCACATATTTCGAGCTGGGCTGCGTACAGCCTGGATGAACGTAGCTGGCTTCTCAGTGCTGAGCTGAAAAACCACTGTGCCCTGGCAACCAGGTGCCACCGTAGCCGGAGGTGGAGGAATTTGAGTAAGGGAAGGTCCGTTTGGTAGAGACCTGTTGACCAGATTGCGATGACACCTCTGACGAGCTTGCTCCTGTCCCCCCATCGTTGGAGGTGGCAGTGCTGCTCCCCCTGTCGTCAGACTCGACAGGTTGGTCAGCAGCTTCCCGCGGCCTTGTACCCGGTTGGTCCACTGCTGTATGGTCTCCAGAAGTATCATCAACAACAGGACTAGCCTCCCGAGAGGCATCGTCCTTGACAGACTTCTCCACAGAAGAAGACGACATATCTGCATCTGTCTTCTTAGGTGGTCGCCCCCTCCTCTTCCCAGATTTGGTCTTACTCTGAGCTGACTCCCCCGACGACTACGAGGATGAGCCAGATGAGCTGGCGGAAACGGCATCCGTCGAAGATGCATCCGGTTGGGCAAGAGGCGAAGTAGACACGGTAATCTCCTTAGCGATATCGAGATCCGTGAGTCCATCATTGTTCAGGAGCACGCCTGATCCTGTCTCCTGTCCACTTGTGTCGGGCGTGGACAACCCACCTGTACCACCGTGAGAAAGGTCTGGAGCCGTCTGGGGCGTCCCACAGGTGTGAACGGGCGCAGCCGAACGGTATCACTACTGGCAGGCATGGTCCCGGTATCATGAGTACACGGGAATACGTTGGCAGAAGCCCAGGAACCGTCGGCTGAGCATTGGAGATGTCTGCCACAGCCCTCGGGATGCGAGCATTAATGGGCTGGGCAGAATTGGAGTCGTCAGTGCAGACTTCATCCTCTGATAAGATCGATGTGACCACAGAGTCGCCATAGTTACTAGCAGAGCATCGCTCACGTTGAGCAATGTCCCCCCGGACACCAGTAGCGGTAACCGAGTCAGCAGGCTGACTAGCAGGCATACACCCCATAGTAGGATGCATTGGAGTCTTGCAATCTCCAAGAATAGGGTTCTTCCAGTACCCTTCAGGGGGGGTGAAGTTGAGGTCGTAGCCCTCAGTGCGCTTCTTGGTAGAATCAAAAGCACACGCATCCAGCCCGCCGAACAAGGCATCATGTGCCATGTCGAACTCTGGGGGGCTACATGTCGGAACAGATTCATCCACACGTCCCTCATCAGGAGGTCGGGATTGAGCCTTGGCCTTCTTGCCCTTAGCTGTGAAGCCAGAGTGTCCAGGTTGCCCACATCAACAAATGCTTGAGAGTTGCCCGTCCGAGGATGGTGCTTCCGGTTATTAATGTCAGGAACAAGTTCCCAGCCGGAGCATCCGATCGAGGATTGGCCGCACCTGGCTTACAAATCAGCCGAGGTGCATCCAGTGCCTTCTGAACTCCCATGTAGTCAGGAAGGCGTCTGAACTCTTTGAAGACGACATTGTGGGTCTGGATAACAGCGCCAGTCCAAGGCTCCCAGACGAGATAATACTTGCATCTGTGCTTAGCATACACAGCCGAAGACTCTCAGTTGAGACAGATCGGCCCTCTGTCCCCAAATGACCTCATGGGGAATCTGATCCGTGATAGCGTGCCAAGTGACGTGGTATAGTGACACAGCGTGAAGAACAGCAAAGTCCCAAAGCCGAAGAGGCAAATTGCCCCCCAGGAGTAAAACTCTGGTATCCTTCCATAGCTTGCCAATGGTAGACTCGACTGAGTCATTCGCCTGGTGCTCACCCGTTGGGACTGTAGAAACTTCAAGTCCCATGTCAATGAGAGATTGTTTCAACGTAGTAGTGATATCTGATCCTTCATCACACCACAACTTTGACACCGAATAGTTGTGAGGAGTTTTAAACTGGGTCTCCACCCATTTCAAGAATTGCTTAACGCAACCTCGTCAAATACTCAGGTTTAATGCGAACATAGATTGGGGTTTTGTCTTCCCTATCCCCCAGCTTGCACTCTTAAGAGCACAGTCCATGAACTCCTTCTCCTCTTTACCGAGAGGTTCAACCAGCAAGAGTTCGCCTGTGTTTTAGTGCAATCATTGAAGTTATCTGCTTCGCTGAATACTCACTCATTGATTTCGAAAGATCTTCGCTCATCGGAGGTCTAGATAAATCTCTGGCAATGATCACCTTGCTAGTATGCTGTTTATGACATTGTCATTGGGAATGTTCAGTTCACCTGATACGATAATTAGTGTCAGGTCGTTGGTTTTAGAAAGAGAGGTGAATAGATCTCTCTCCCCGCTGCCAAACCACCTGAGACACCCTACAAAGCTTGATTCTCTAGATCCTGTAACCCACCAACTCCCTTGAAAACACTCCGAATAACTCTGGAGATAGAAAGTAGAACGTGATTGGTCCATTTTCGGCGTCACGCATGTGAAAAGTTTGCGCTTCCGCTGTCGGGTAGAATCCACAAGATCCAGATATTCTGTTGCTTTGAAGGATCGGGACCAATGGAGGGATATCGACGGTGATTTGCTAAGGTAAGGGTGTTACAAACCGAAGCATCCTCGTTGTCGCATCCATTGTAGCGAGCATTTCCCACGCGAAGTGCTATCAGGGCTCAATACCTGTTGAAATGAGAGCTCCTCATTTCCAGAGGGACATCCGTCCATGCTGATGCAGAATGCTCTGTGCGGACCCTCATAAGGGTGTGTAGACTCCTCTGACGAGTATCTCTGTTGAGATAGGAGTCTGGGTATCGGAACGCCCTCCAGTGAAGTGATGTGTAAGTCGTTAATGTATTTGTATATAAAGTTTCCATTATATTCAGCAATCGCCACTTTTACATTTTTTCGCCCCTACTACAAAGCTCACAGAACAGAAATAAATACTCTGGAAAACATACTAGAGACAAGAAGAAGTTGTCACTTATTTACTGAGACTTATTGAAAACATTATAAGCTCCCCAATCTCTCTATTTCAGCATTTTGATCTCTTGGAATCGACTTACCTGTGAATAGTTTCACCTTCCATTAACGATTCCTGCAGAACAGGAGTAGATGTAGCAGCTACAATACGAACGGCAACCTTGGATGGCATATCACATTATACAAACTAAATAAACATCATGAGCAGTTTACATTGAGTTATTTATCTTTTTCTCTTTGCTATTTATATGAATTATCCCTATTATGTTTGTCTCTCAAGAATACTCACAATAAAAGTACGGCATCAGTAAAGCAAGTAGGCTAGCGGCATTCAGCAGCTCACAATGCTTTTTTACTAGCTTTAATAAACTACGCCATACTCTTTTCTGTCTTCATTTGATCTTCTAGTACTCAATTACCCGAGTTATACCAGCAGGTATTTAAGTCGCTTCCATGGAATCCCCAGAACTAAGATAAATTTAGCATCAAAACATGATTATAGCATCCAAAAGAAATTAGCGCAACAATTTTAGCTGGATCTGTAAACCCAAGTTTTTTCTCCTTCTTCTATTCCACTTTTCTCTTTCAATATTGGAGTTCTCCCCTGGTAACATTTTGTCCCACCATTACGGAGCCTACAGAAAAGATAGATATGGGCACTAAAAGTTACTGGAAACAGTAAGAAGCTGTTAGATGTACTCCTCTAGTCTTTTAGACTTCCTTATATATTTATTCTACTTCTTTTGATTATATGTTGCCATTTTACCGAGCTATTCATACACATGCAGTTTGTCTCTCCAACAAATCGAAGACAGAATGTATGTGTAATACAGCAATGGATAATAAAAGCAAGACTAAGTGACTGACTATCTACCAATGATCACTCAGAGTGGCATAAGTCTTTCATTTTACTTCATTTCACTTGATCTTCTTTCACTTATCGAGTTTTCCCAATCGTGTATGCTGGTCATCTGAATGAAGCTCACAAAAGATGAAGAAGAACGTTGATATAAGTAGCACTGACATGAAATAAGTTGTTTAGTAGTTTCTGTTAGACACTCATACCAGTATTGGTCACTTGATTTACTTCTATTCAGCTTTTTCACTCCAAAATATCTGACTCACCAAACCTATGAAATGTTGGTCTCATACATAACGAAGGTAAATATAGCAGCAGAAAGTACTCAGAGTAACCCAAAGTGGTCTGTTGCAAATAATTATAGGTCTTGAGTGCCTTTCGTCTCTTATCTTGCTTCATTTCTACTTTATTTGCTATTAAATCGATTTATCCTTATTGTGCATACCGTACTGTAAGTCTACCCCAGCTGGTTGGCAGAACAGAGATATACAGCTGAAAAGATGAATGCAACACTAATGGATATTTAATGATGTACTAATAGTTGTAGAGAACAATATTTGTATTTTATAATGTCTATTTTCAGCTTTCCTTCATCAATATTCCGAGTTATGCCAGGCCACGATTTCTGTCATATCTTGAATTCTCACTGAAAAGAGGTAAACGCAACGTCTATAAGTTTGAACCATAAACATACGTAGCCCTGTACATTAATATAGATAGCTCAACGTCTTTAATATCTTTGCATGTAATGCTTCAGCTTTTATTGGCTAATATACTACTTTCCAATACTCATATTTTTCTTGCTAGTGTTCATGCTCACAGAAGAGAGAGATGCTGCCCATTATCAAACGCGGGCTACATCCAGAAGTTGAAATATACCTACTTTAAGTCTTTTTGATTATTCATTTCTTCTTGTTTCTCCTCGTTTCAGCTTTCTTCCTTGAAGTACCGGTACTTGTACAGATATATTCGCACGTCAACATCATATGCGCAATCTATGGGGTCGATGGAAGAGAGAAGGATATCGTAATGGTAGTTACAAGCAACAAATGAAAGATGTCAGTCGCATAATGATCTCTAAATAAGCCTTCTTAACGTTTTATCTTACCTCATTTCAGCTTTTCCTATTCAGTTTATCGAGTTGTTCCCATACCTGAATTGAGTTGCGAACGGAGCGGAGAGGAATATAGAGCCAATATATATTAAGAGAAAGAATAAGTGTCCATGTATTTGATATTTGTGTCTCTAAGTGTTCAGTGCACTTCTTTTACTTAGTTTCAACTTCCTTTCTTCAATATATCAAGTAGCAACAGCCATGCTTTGTCTGTCTTTTCTAATCCTACCGGTACTCAACAGAGAGGAAAACTCCCAAAATATATACTAGAGACATGCAAAAGTTACTAAATTCTAGCCATAAGCTTTGGTGGCCTGTTATTAGCAGTATTCTGTACTTCTTCTCAACTTTTTTCTTGCTATTTTGGGAATATCTAGACATGACTGTTTTCTCTCTGTCCATGATGTGTATTGTGGCAGAAGTAAATATCGCAGAAATATGTAATAGATACAAAGAGTAGTACCGGTAGTTCACAACGTTCTATGTTTCATCGAAGATAGAATAAGCATCTTATTCAATTTCATTTCAGCTTTCCCCGTTTTCTATCCAGAATATCCCTACCGTACCACTACTTTCGGTCTCCCCATCCAAGGTGACGTCAAACAGAGATATACAGCAATAAAAGCTACCAGGAAAAACAAAAAGTAAGTACAGGTAGCTTTACATATAATGTAGCTCTTATGAACTTCTTGAGCCCACTTTCTTACCAACTAATCACTTTCTCATCACTGCTTCAATGAATTCCCCTTTGGTTGGTTGTTTCGATTTCACTTGCGCACACAACGTAGAGACACATAGCAACGGAAATACAAATAAATATAGAATGAGAGATGAAAGAATCATTATAACGGGCCTGAAAGGTGGTAACTGCTTTCAATATACTTTATTAGTGATTAAAACGTCAATTGAGAGGGTTTTATACTGTCTGATCTCTGCCCCACCCAATAGCGTTGTCAGATAAACGATTACCAGCTCCACTTGCGTTTCAGTGACTGTGAGAAGTTTCCCAATGTATATAGAAGTATAAGGTATACTGAGGGACTTTTGTATTACTTATTTATAGCTTTTATCCGTCATGTTTTGAACATTTTCCCACCGACTATATCTTGTCTCGAAGCTCACAGAGTAGTAAAGGCGGCAACCGAAATAGATCACAGAAATAGCAAGAATTGGTGATTTGTACATAAATTGCATACTTAGCCCCTTGGAAAACTCTTTATATTTATCCAATTCTACCGAGCTATTCAAACGCCTTCATTTCGTCTCCCCATTAAGTTCCTAACAGCACAGAGTTGATTGTAGAAATGGAATGCACTAGGGACAAGACTAAGTAGCTGGTAAGTTATAGAAAGTGAGCTGGAACATCATGAAACTCTTAATTCTTTGATTTGTATCTTTTATTCTTCAATTTACCTCAATATACCGAACTGTACAAGTTCTCTACTTCGTCTCTGCATGAGTGAAACTGACAGAGGATGGGAAAACGTTGTATTAATACTTACGCGGCCAATGTAAGTTGTCTATAGCATACTATTGGTTATGAGGAAGGCGATAAGCCTTCTTTTCCTCTCCATTTCAACTTTTCTCGGTCTTTGTTCCAGGTTTCCAAGTTCTAGGTTTCGTCTCGCATTGTTGGTGCTCACATAACTGAGATAAATGAATAGTAGTATCCAGCTATGTTAAGAAAATAGCGTGCTGTATTCAATATTAGCTTTCATTCTTGTCTTTTAACAGTTTCTACGACTTATTTATAACTTTTCTTCTTCAATATTGAAGTTATCCTCTCCCGGGCTTTTGCTTCTCAAGCTGTGCTGTTGACAGGATATAGCTATTGAGTAGTAAATACATACTGGCTGTATTAATACATCTGTTTCTAGCAATTGTAATCAAAAAATATTCTCTGGGTGTTGATCTCTACTTAGGGTCTGCTTTTCTTGCTTCCCTATATGACTTATTCCTTCAGTTCTCTCCCACACTCCCTACAGCTGACAACAAGGAATACCGTAGCACCAATATACAATTGGTGGTAACAAGAAGTCTTCAATCAAGCATT
>ULGT01000003.1:2251386-2266530 GCA_900519025.1 Yarrowia porcina
AGGGTCTGACTAATAAGTCCTAACCCTATGTCCCAATACGGAGTATGGTGTGAGAAACCATTTCAGCCAATCAGGTGTTTTATACAAATGGTTTAGGGTTGTTCAAGCATATACGTGTCAATATATCCCAAGGGTATACCAAGTTAATCAACACATCGATTATCGCGGTATCACCACTTGGAGTAACATCTATAAGTGTGTATATCGTAGCATTGTACATCGGTTATTACAGCAGATGTACACACTAATATAAACATAATTAGACAAGAGTTAGCTGTATAGCTTCTAGTATTACATACATGCAGCAGCTTGGGTCACTTATCTAACTTCAATACAGTTTTTTTAATCATTTTAACGATGTATCCCTGTTAATGGCTTTACCTTCCTCAAGTGAGATTCTCTGGACCGAGGTAAACTCAGAAATAGCAGGTAAAAACTGAAATTAATAAATTCATATCACATAATAAAGTCTTTTCGTGAGTTTAGAGCTTTTATCTTACTACATTTCAACTTCTTTTGTATCTATGCCGAGATATTCGAGGTTTGAATTTTGGCTCCTATCTCCGGTGCCAGCATTGAAGAGATTATTTCAGTATTAGAGAATGCTAGAAGCTCGGAGAAGTTATTAATCACTTTAAACTAGATTTATAAATGTCCTGAGACTTTGTTCTCTTCCGATTTGAGGTTTTCTTTGCCATTCACGAGGTGTCCCTATCCCAGCCTTTGAGCTCTTCATCTAGGTTGCGACAGAACAGGGAGAAATTCATGAATAGTAAACACAACTTACAAAAACCTTTTAATATATGTTATATATCCCATACACTTCTTATTCTTCTTCATTTCAACTTTTGTTCTTTATTATATCGACTCATATTAAATAGCAGTCCAAGTTTTGGCCCTCGGTCAAGGTGAGCGCAAGGGTACAACTGTTATAAACCTACTCGAGACCAGAAGTAACTGGACAGATACTTAGAAGTAGTTCTTAATACAGTTTCTGTTAACTTTTCATCTCTCCTCTCAGATCTATCAAGATACAGACCCATTGCTTTGGCCCCCTTCCATGATTCCATGATAGTGTGTAAAAGTAGAAAAATAACATGAAACTAACAGGAAGTAGTGGTTAATTGTATACCAGTAGCCATTAAAGACGTCTGGGCACTCTTCCCTTAAACAGTTTCAGCTTATATCTCTGCACTATCGAGTTTTACCTGCGCAGGGTATTTGGTCTTTCCAAAAGATATTTTCAGAACAGGTAAATAAAGCTGCGAAACTTGTCCTCTACAAAGGGGTGTTGAACATGGAACAATAAACCCGTGATGAGCCTACTTAGTACTAATTCTTAGTAATATTCTGCTTTCTCGTTCAGTTCTCAGACTCCGAGGTTCAGCATTAACATGGCTACCTTCAAAACTGAGGTAAAATGTTAATAATACATATCTAGAACAGAAAAAGGTACTTAATGTCTACTAATGGCTTTCAAAAGTCCATTAGGCCTTTTGTCCCGTTTATATTCAGTTTTTATTCTTGGATTTCCCCAATTCCCAGATCCTGAGTTTGTCCTTTCCATCCACGGTCTGCGGAACAGAGAGGAAAATAGAAGTAGTGGCATGCTAGAGACGGCATAAAAGACAATCAAGCATGCTGGTAGCTAAATAAGTATTCAACGCCTTTGTAAATCATTGGCTTGCACTTTTATTGTTTACGAAACAGGATAATCCATTCTCCAAGCTATGTTCTCTTAATCCTAGTACTGACATATCGAGAGACAACAGCTTTATAACACCTATTGCGATTGTTAGAAGTTCTTGGTATTACAATTGCACCTGCGTAAGTGGGGTAGACATCTTCCCTTTAGTCATTTCCAGTTTTATTCATCACTTAATCTTCTTTCCTCACATCTGTTAAGTGTGTCTCAATGTATGAATATCACAGTAGAGGAGAAATACCGTACTAAAACGTATATTGAGCACCGAGAAGTAGTTTGTTACTTATATTCGGACTTTGAGAGCCTTTTGCAGCTGTTATAATACTCCATTTCAGCTTTCTTCTCTAGTTTTGTGGGTTATACTTACCGGTAGTCCAAAGTTTCGTCTTCCTTCACGACGCCAACATAACGGCGAGAAATAGCACAAAAAGCTATATCAGTGACAACTAAAGCTTTTGGGCTGTACTACTGCAGTACGCTTGATGTGTCTGACCTTTTGATTTACTTATTTAGCTTTTCTTCGTTAAATAGTGGACTTATCTCTACGCCTGCTTTGGGTCTCAGAGTCAGTGCCATCAGAACACGGACATAAAACAACTAGGTGTGCCAGGAACACCATGAAGATATTTGTTAGCTCATATTACCTGCAAGTAACATCTCTAGTCTCTCATCTATCTATATTTCATCTTATTGATCTCAATTACTCGAGTTCTACCAAGTCTGGATTCATGAGACCCACAGAATGGAGGGAAATGGGCAGGAATATATATATGAGGCACCCCCGAAGTGATGGTTTGAACAATGTCAGTTGTTTGAGTATCCCAGAATACTTCTTCTATTTCATCCCAGCTTTTATATCTCGTATATCCGTTTATCCTCATGCCATCTTTAGTCCCACAAAGTAAGTTGACGGACATCAATTGCGAGAATATTACATGCTGGGAGCAAGACTAAGTAGTGAAAAATCTACTAGTTGTTTTCAAGAATACTGAGCTACTCTTTAATCTCTTCATTTCAACTTTTGTTTATCAATTAGTCGTCTCATCCCTTCCTATATACTTATTATTATTTTAGGGAACAAAAAACCGCTGTTCTGGTGTTGAAAGTAACTTATGGAGATTTGGAGCTCGTAGATATAACTATGAGCGTCTAGAGGTACTTTGGATACTGTCATATTCTTTTGGTTCAACATTATCTCCCTGGTATCCTCAGTCTTCTCGCTCTCAGAAAGCTCAGTTCATGAGAGGTGAAGGTGAGAGGCAAATTGGAGTCAAAAAGTACAGCAGAAGGATATCAAGCAGACGATATCAGTCTGTTAGCTTCAAAATACTTATTTACACGTCTTCCTTCTCTAAATCCGTGTTATTCAACGAAGCTGGTGCCTCTGGCTTCTCCTGACTGATAGTCTAGTCTAAGCATTGAGTAAGAGCAACATATTGAAGGCTTAAAAGCTGACCAGGAGGACAGGAAATAGATAATGTGTTTTTCTAGGCTTATAGATTCATTTGAAATAGATTTCTTATTTGAATTCAATATTACTACGTCGAGTTGGGTGCACCTCATGTTCTATCTCAAGCACAGGTGTCGCAAAATTGATCAAAGTGAACTTTAGGACCTCAGAGAGAAATAAGATGCTTACTATAAGATTATTTAGGGTCTTAAAAACACTTTTCTATTATTGAAATCTTCCATTTCAGTTTTTGTTCTTCGGTATTGTACATTTCTGCCCTGTGTTGTGAACCTGGTTTTGATGAAGTGGTATTTGGTGGCTTGGAAATCATCTCAACAAACTAAAGAGTTAATAGTCACATTTTTTGAAGCCTGTAAACCCTTTATTTACCGTTATATTCTCTTCTTTCTCCATATTCTAGCTGACATATCTCCTCGCCTCCAGAACATTCATTTAATGAGAGGGAATGAAAGAAGAATATGACGGTAAAAAGATATAGTATGAGAATATAAAGTGTACCGTTACTATATTTGAGCTTCCAGTAGCCCATCTGTGCCATCTTATTCCATTTCTTCAAGTTATTGCATTGAATAATGATGTCTCTGACTTCTCATGGCTTCGGCTTAGAGCATGCACTGAGCAAGAGCGAAATATTGGAGTAAAAAGTATTCCAGGAAGATTACAAGTAGATGAATACGCTCTTTTTACTTTTACTATTAATCTGAAATCATCACCTCAGATTACGTCTTATTTCGACGAGTTTAGTGCAATCCATATTTGGTCATAGGCATCAGTATTGTGATAGGTGGATAAAAGTCATCGAGGTGGCTTCAAAACATCACAGAAGAGTAAATTATAACTGATGCACTTGTATTAGTCTATTTAGTGCTTCAGTGTTAGAATCTTCTACTCCATCAGGTTTCTTACCTCGATATTGTTCATTTAGTCTCTGATACCAGCCCAGTCCCACCTCTAGAACAAGAGAATGGGGTCCAACTGGATTGAAGATATCCTACAAAGATAAGAAGTTGATTTTTATAGTCTTACACGTCTTAACATACCCTAACAATTGTTACTTTCTTACTTCTCTATTATTTCGCTAATTAGCCCCTATCCTCTCGTCTTCGAAAAGGTTTGTTTATGAGAGATGAACGGGAGAAGCTTATGACGAGAAGCTGATATAGTAGAAAGGTAAAAAGCAAATAAATGGGGTTCTTTGGGTCTATAGAGAAGTACTTAATACTTACTATCCCTGATTATATCTTTTTAACATCAATATTGGTGCTCCTATTTTCTTCAGTCTGACTTTGCAGTATATCGATGAAGCAAGAATGCGAGTAATCAGAGTAAAAAGTTGTTATCAAAAACAATAGAATAATAATTCAGCTCATCTGAGTCCATTTATCAGGCTGGAAGCTTTTTATCTCTTACTTCAATAGTACTTTTGGAGACAACCACCTTTTATCTCATGGCCCGATATTTCTGACCATAAAAAGAAAATGTTAGGGTAGAAATCGAGTTAAAAGTTATTGGGACAGGATAACAGCTGATTGTTGCAGTTATCTGGCTCAATATATTCCCATGAAGTCACTATTCTCTCATATTTATTGATTATGTCCTCTACTTCTCTTTACTTTGGTTAGTAAGATATAAAACATAATTCGAGATAAAAAACTTATAAGGGAAAGATTTAAGTAGACAATACAAATCTCCTAATCTGACAGAAACTTTATGTATCACTGTTCTTTTTACTAAGTCAATATTCCTTTGATATATTCTCAATCTATCTTTCTGACTTCTATCAGTTGGTATATGTAGTGTTGAGAAAGTGATATATTAGGGCTAAAAGCTGTTCTAGGAGGTATCAGCTTCACAGTTGCATTTATCTGATATACCTATTGATTTCCGCACCAATATTCTCCCTTCTATCATAATTTTCTCTTAGGAAATCTACATCCCATAATCTCGCCTGTGATAGTTCAGTTCATAGTCTTGAAGAGACTGAACTTGTTGGGGCTAAAAACTTAGAATGAGAGAAACTAATACTACCAGCTGAATTACCAGCTAATTCTTAGGACCTTTTTAATCCCATCTGTACTACTTTCCTTTTCCCTAGAGTATTTTTTGTTCCGACTTTCACATTTCTTTCTCACTATGACATCATGTACGATACAAGGAGGGTGAAGTCAATGGCCTGAAACTGAGCTAAAAAGTTGTGCAAAGAGACAAAAATAGTCTCATTTGTCATACCACTCTTCATCAATTATATCAGGACCAAACATCTCTCTTCTTTCAATATAATCGCTTTGGAATACCTTTCTTCCTTCTTAACTCCCAAGTGATCAATTTTCCATCCAGACGGGAAGGTGAACATGGGTGTTAATACGTGAAATGAAGAAACAAGAAGAAATCTTTTCAAATATCTTGACTCCAGTGATTGTTTTAGTAGTATTATGCTCTTTCCCATCCTATGATAACCTCCATCAACATGTATTCAACTATCTGCCTATGAGCAGGCTGTATTTAGGTGAGAGAAGTGGTCTGTATGAGTGAGACAAAACAGATCGGGATAAGAAATTACTTTGCCGTCAGATCCACCTTACCTTGAAGGCTATTCCAGTACCTCTCAATCCTCTTAAATCATTATAATGTCTTCCATTTTCTTCTCCGTCATTTACTTTGATGGTTCAATACAGGGAAATAAGAACAACGGTCACATCCGAGGTGCAAAAGTTAGTACAGTGAGATAATAGATTACAATTGGTCTTATTTTTACTTGATAAAGCTCTCTGGTGTGATTTTTGCTTCACCAAAGCTTTATTTCCATGATATCTTCTTATTCACATTCTTTTTCAGAGCAGTCACTACTTGCGTGTCTGGCAAGCACAAAAGTAGTTACTTTACCTCTACCTTTGTGTCCGCCGGACACGTTTCATATCAAGTCTTATTTACACATCATTGACTATCTCAAAGATTCATGCATACAGTATCTTGTTGTGACCAATGACTAGAAAAGAAGATCAGAAAGTGATTATTGAATTAAAAAAAGAAGAAAATGACAACCGTGAAACAAGACTCGTCATTCGCTAATAGATGTGACACGTACCAGCAATACCAGTCATGTTTACAGATCCTCTGTCACCCGGGTTGTTTTTTTTTTCTTTTTTTTCTTTTCTTTTTTTGACAACTCTGACCCCCAAGGTTTGGTTCATTGTCTTAGCATAACTCACTGCATAGATAGCGTACAGAAAAAAGTTCGAACAAAGACAGGAAGAACCTATCAGGGAGATAGTCTCAGACGTACTGATCAACAGGAACACTCGTAAAAGTGACATTTCAACCCTTAACATATACCTATCGCACCCCAAAGTTGATTAGTAAGCAAAATGGCTTTTTTGAAACATCGCCATCAAGCCCAATACTGGTGGTACAAGGACATCACCTTCACCAGTGAAGTCCTACTGCCCCGATGCTTCCAACAAAACAACTGTCTAGCCTCCCACTTTAGTATTTCGAAAATTCCAAAAACCGCACAATTTGCCTGACCCACACCCCATGAAATATTTGGTTTTTGGCACTTTTGAGCTGGACGAGAAATTCCTATCTCCGTCAATAATGCTCCTACTGATGAGACAGCAGCATTTTTTTATTGAGAATAGATCACATACCATACTGGAAAACTTATATTTGTGATTGTGATAGTGTAATCAGCTCATTCCCACTACCCGTTTTCAGAAAAGGTGAGTTTCGGACTTTTTGAGAAAAAATCCAAAATCTCTGATAAGAAAAAGCTTAAACGTTAAAAATCCTGACCAAGGACACAAAGTCAGTCAAGCCAGAGAAAAACGAGAAAAAAAACCGAAAACGGGCAATATGAGTCTACATGATTTATGAGTGGTATATTTAGATAGCCCCGATCCGCACCATCTCGAATGTGATTTTCATTACGAGTTTTGAGATAGATTTCGGCTGTTGTGTCGGAAACAGGTTTTTGCAGATGTACCAGTAGCCAGAACTCTTAACCCAGGCAGCTATTGTACCAATCATGTATACAGTAAAGTCGTCCCTGGTAGTATGAGTAGAAAGATACTATCAGATAGTCTCAGAAAAGCATCTTAGTGCAGTTTTTATGACATGTGATATGAGCAGCTCTCGAAAACCGCTGTTACTTCTTCCATCGACATGCTGGAAAACAACTCATGGTATCGAGCTGCTCCCAAAGTCATATAGTATCTAATTATTAGGCTTCTCATATGATCCCTCAGCTTGAGCAGAAGTTCTAGGTGCTACAATCATCTGGAAAGTCCATTTCTTGCTCACACAGCCTAAATAGATTCCAAATTCGCAATCCAAGGCCGGTTTCGAGATAGTGCGAGTCGGGGCGACCTCCTGGTACCAGTCTTCTCTGCTGTAAGTTGATATTGCTCGTTTTCGCTTTTTTTTATCATTTTTCTCAGTCAAGTTGGAGTTTGTGTCCTTGACCAGATATTTTAAGGTTTAGGCTTTTCATTATCTACATTTTCATTTTTTCCCCAAAAAGGCCAAAACAGGATACTTATGAAAACGCGTAGTGGGGATAGGGGTGTTCCCGCACAGTTAC
This sequence comes from Yarrowia porcina, assembly GCA_900519025.1. Lineage (NCBI taxonomy): Eukaryota > Fungi > Ascomycota > Dipodascomycetes > Dipodascales > Yarrowia > Yarrowia porcina. The sequence goes on from ULGT01000003.1 coordinate 2,259,142, forward strand.
TAGAAAATTGAATGCAGTACTGTAATTTATAGTGGTAGCTCATCTCAGAACTCTATGTACTTTCTCTGTAGCATGATTATTGGGCGAGAAACGCAACTGTGGTTCTGAGCAAAATCGCCAATAATTGAAGAAATGATGGGGGATGGGTCAGGCAAAATGGAAGATTTTTGAGACTTTCGTAATATGCGTCTTAGGTGCTCGTAACAGATATCATTCGAATCGGCGCATGAACAGGAGCAGAATGATACGATAGACGTCCCTCTAGCGTCATTCTGTCGCTTGATGCAGATTGTTGAAAGTTGTGTTTTTGCTTAGGTTAACCACAGAAAAGAGGGATTTTTAGTTTATCACTCAGTTATTCAGTTTTTTGAAGTGATATTGTCAATCAGTGAGCCTGGGGCTTCATCTAGGACTACTTCTTGTCCCCTTTCCTAGAACTTTTTCTTTTTCACGTCATTTCTGCAGGGACTTCTGATAAGGCCACCCCTCCAAACGTTGTCAAATGGAGAGGTCAGAAACACAACATACTGTAACATCAACCGAGCAATAAAATGGAAAGGTTTGTCTATGGTGCGTAAGCGGCACTTATTAATGATACGTCTTCACGGTTTTCGCATTTATCAACGCATGGGGTTCATTGAATGATGGGGAATAACTGGACTACTTGAGCCGCTTATAACGGATGAAGAAAGAAGGAGATAACCGGATCCATTCAAATTGTCAAATAGGGCGGGAGTTTGGGGTTTCATGTCTCGTAGAGCCTGCTATTTAGGCTTCCATAGATAGAACACCACAGAACACTGTGCAACGGGTGGGAGACGCAGCAGAAGAAAAAATATGATTGTGAGGTTGGTGGCCACAGAAAAAATTGCAGCACCCAGGATTCTCGTATGGTCTCCCACTACAATACTAACTGGGCTCTCTGGTGCTTGACTATGGCTGATCGGACGGGAAGCCGTATTTTCACTTTTTTTTTTTTTTTAATTCATGAACATACATTAATCACCAGGATATGGCCGCAACTGGCATAAAAAGTTGTTGGACCTATATAGCACGCTACAGAAGGTACGTGACCCCCTTATTCGATTATCGGAATTATTACTTATTGATGTTATAATGAATTGAATTGTATGAGAAAAAAAAAAAAAAACCCTCATCGTAAGAATAAACAGCTACCTCGTAATGCATCTTGAGAATAAAAATTGTGCCTTGTGACTACGATAGCAGCATTCACTCTTCAGTGCATGTATGGATCAGCAATGTGATTATAAGATTTCTGAAGGTGAATCCATCTGTCAGTATTCTGATATGGTCTGATAGTACAGAGTTTCTGTCAACGAAGCAATAAAGCACAAAAGAACTGCAAGAAAAAGTTAAGAATATCAGCTAGGATCACATCGGCCCTTTTTTGATGCTCCATTTAGTTTTTCCTCCCAATTTTCTTGCCAACATACCTCTCTCCCAAAGAGGTCAGTCTCGACCACCACTTTTACATGGCAGAAATTGCCCATATGTGAACATAGACTTCAATGGCATTGCTTACGAAGACTCAATAATGCCCTGAAGCGGTTGATTTTGTTTCTCGTGCATCTGTTCGGGTTTTGTTCACGTCTCACTTATTTTTGTTACCCCACATTTTGACTTCAAACAGCTCCACAACCCGCATCAGACATCGCAGGACAGAAGTAAACACACCAACCCAGTCGCGGGACTTCAGGTTTTCTCCTGCACCCTTTGTTTCAGTCAAAACTCGTTATTTTTCGAAAATTCGAAAATCTGCCGTTTCGTCTGACCCATGGTCAGAGAAATTGGCCAAAAACATCAAAATCTGACCTGCTGTTTAAGCACAATTTTGCGAAATAACGGTATTACAGCCTTCTAACAAGCTTTAAAAGAAACTCTAGAGCAGACTGAGTTGGAATATACCACCGGTTTTCACTTTGAACTTCGTCTTGCTAGGTTTTTCCTCCAAGGAAATCGCAAAAAAAAATTTTCACCCCTGATTCGGCACTTTTCGGTTTTTTTTATTTTTGAGATTTTCCGAAAAGCTTATTTCGCCAAAAGTGCCCAAGTTGTGGGAAGTTGAGAAAAAAAATAAAAAAGTCGCATGTCTGGAATATGATGCAAACCTGGTCTAGGCTATTCCCACCGATCTCAGGAGTAAAAATCCACTGTCTGTTACTCGATTTACAATTTATGTCAGAAGTTACCATGATTTGAAACTGGCTGTATTGCAAGTGTCTAGAATCGATATGTTGGTCTCAATATGCGCTGTAAAGAGAGGCAAATAGAACCAGTCTACTCGTATCGGTAACCAGTGTCCTTTAATATACTTTTTTAGTCTACCGCGGGTCTCGGAGCGGAATTGTGGCTGTTCGCACCTTTGAAAAAACTTGTTTTCGAGCATACAGCCGAAATAAACTCCAAAATGGATTCACAATGCCAGATTGATGATGGCGCGGGTCGGGGCTATCTAGATATACCAGTCTCCAATGTCGTAGTGCCGTATTACCCGTTTTTGGTTTTTTTTCTCATTTTCCTCTGACTCAACCGACTTTGTGTCTTTGGCCCCAAATTTTAAGGTTTAGGCTTTTTCTTATCAACATTTTCGATTTTTTCTCAAAAAGCTCGAAACTCACCTTTTCTGAAAAGGGGTAGTGGAAATGCAGGGGTTGCAGATTCAATATTGGGATAACTAGTGCCCTATCCTACTATATGGAGCCTACTGATTACAAACATGTTGTTAGTTTTCCTACAGGAGCCAAAACAACGGTTATGCAAAGATCTCGTTCTGCTCAAAAGTGCCAAATATTGACAATTTTATGGGGTGAGGGTCATGCGAAATCTGCGATTTTTGAAATTTCCAAAATACTGAAGTTAAAGACTCCAAAAAGGTATCATTGGTATCATTGGAGCTGTCTAACCTCAATAATGTATCTGATTGTACTTGTGGCACCAGTATTTGGCTTTCTAGAGACATTTTAGAACAGCGGTTCTGATTAGTAATCAAGTTTGGGCGGCTGTATGTCTACGATTGGACCTGGAAAGTCCCTTTTCAAAGTGTCTGTTGTCATCAGCATGCCTGAGGCTTTCGCGCTGATAGATTTCCCTTGTCTTTGTTTGAACTTTTTGTTGCATGTTATTTGTGCAGTGAGTTTGGATAAGGCTAAGAACCATACCTTGGCCTTGGGTAATGGAGTTGTAGAAAAAGGGAGAAAAACAAATATGACAGGAATTAAAAGGGAAACCGAAATAATCCAAGTGGTACACTTGTATGTGCTGTGATGCTACGTGACGCAGGGTCCTATGCGAGTTATGTCACCGAGACTGTCTCCTACGCATGACCCGCTAGTCGCAACTTATGGCAGGAAAGACTTCGAGAGGAAACTCACAGCCTCATACATTGCAATGATATAGCACCCGAGAGGTACCGATACTGAACAACGAAACAGGGCTGGTCCTAGGTCTATCTCTAAGTATAAGGTCAAGAAGAAAGACTTCTTTCTGTAACAAAAGGCACATTATAGTATTAGCCCCTGAATCACTGCACGGTAGGGTGATAAGGCTGCACTTGATGTTGGACGAAGTCGATCAACAGGGAGCCAAAAAGCTGATATTGAAGGTGTCATAAATCTCATTACATGTTATAATGCTATTGCGCCGTTCATGCCATAGATAGATTGCTCAAGTATTATTCAACCTAACATCAACTACAAATCTTATATTACTTAGCTTTGTGACCTGCATAATCAATGCGCTGGGAGTTCATCGCGCCACATGCAACACAGCATTCCATCAATCAATCAACAGCAATAATCATCGCCAGAAGCAGAAAAAACACTCGAAACGGGTTCATTTGACGTCGACAATGATGATCCAGCCATTTGGGTGACTTCTCCTTTGTTATTTCCGATTTTATTGCCCCAAACTTTGTCTTGATATGGACCCTTCATTTTGCCTGCACAAAAACAACAGAATGCTGTGAACATATTCATGAAGTGTGACAGGGCTTCGATTTTGAAGAAACAGCACGAAACGGCCGTCCCGAACAGGCAGAGCCTTTTCAGCAGTCTCCACCTTCACTTTTTCGCTCTTGACTTCGGAAACACTACAACCTCGACTCAGCCATGATGATTGCCCCTGAATTCCCTGCCACATCCAAATGATAATAATATTCTATTGTACAGCACACACGAAAGAGTACCTTGTACTTGTAGTTGATTCAGCCCTATAGCTACAAGTACAAGTAAGACGAAGTTGCCCAATCCTCTGGCGAAATACCTTGAGTGTTGTTATGAGCCCTGCGACTCCACAATAGTGGGTGGGATATATCTCGGCCGACTTACAAGAGGTCCAAGGTCTAGCACAGTTGCGAATTATTATTAAAGATTGAAAGCAATGTTTTCTTGCCCCACCTGAATACGAGAGCTACGACGGTGTGGCAAAAAAATTTGCTGTTTTTGGGCCAGTGAAATTACAGCATCTGAGCCCCATAAGTTGAAGTTGATATCAGAATGATCATCAAGACATTGTGCATATGTTAGAATTTCTTTTACCTCACTTTCATCAATGCTCGACAAAAAAATCCAGACTCTCTAATAATGTCCACATGTGGCAAAACCTTCTTCAGTCAGGAAGTCGTAGCCGCACTAAAACTTCCACACGAGATACTTTGAACAGAAACAAACACTGTATGCCACCAAGATGAAGACTAAAACACCGATGCATTTACTTCCACACTCCTATATGTTACTATGATGTTTGTTAGTCCCAAAGACTCTTTTTTTATGATGCCAAAGATCGCGGTCGCAGGATAACTTGATTAATTGACAAAATAAAGCAAAAGAGAAGACTTAAAAGTTGATCAAGGCTTTAAAGCAGTCTATATTGTATTGAAAACCACTTTCTGATATAGTTCGGTGTCTTAAACGCTTCATTTGCGATGTACTGTAAGCATCATTGGATATGCGGAATGGTGGAACTAGATACATTCAAGAATAAAAGCTGAATATAAGAGAAAGTAGAGATCCTAAATCTTCCTGACTACTAGAACTAAGAGATTGTCTAGTGGCTGCTGTCACCAATTTATGCTATCAGTGAAGTTTGCCATTCAGCATGAAATTTAAGCGTAGGATCATATCGATTAAATGGGGAAGAGAAACAGTTTTCGAGCACAAAGAGTGGCTAACAACGTTACTACAGAGGGTTAATATCTAGTTCATCATCTCTTGTTCTAGCAGGTATTAATTATCACCGCAACATCGCATTGCTGTCTGCATCTACAATACGTGAGGGGACTAAAAATAGAAGTAAGGATAACTCGATATATCGAAGTACAAAAGTTGAATCGGAACGATATAGAAGTCTTACAACATTTAGAATAGCCACCAAAGGATAACAATTCAATTCATGTCTCCTATAAATGCTTTTATCGCACTTCTACCCGTTCAGTACAGAGTATGATCAACATCAAACATTTAGTGTATTACTAAGTCGATTCATAGACCAAACAAGGTAGATATCAAGAAATAGAGAAAACCACAATGTTTATATAGGTGATTGTCGACTTTTGGTCAGATGTTGTTGTTTTTTCAATGTATTACTACTACTTTTGGCTCTTCTCTGTGAGAACCATGGCTTTACAGAATGGCATGGATGGGTCTAACTCGATAAAATAAATTAGAAAAGCTGAAATGTAGTACGAAGTCAAGCCCTTGATGCTATTGAGAGCAAATGAAATGTCATTAGGTACTTCCCGAAGTTACTGGTGTATTTTTTTCAGTATATCTCTCTGCATTGTAAAGAAGGTTGAGAGTCATGCAGAAGTACCGATAAATCGGATAAATGACAGAAAAAAGCTGAAATAGAGTAGAGTACGACATTCAGAACGTTTGCAGTAGTTCATAGTATGTGATAGACTACTTCCTTTCTTTATTCTGCGGATTATACGTTGTAATGTCGTATTCTCAAATTATTTTTACCGTTAATTCGATTTATGTATGCCTGCTTGTGGACCCTTCTTCAGAGGTTGACGAGGCGGTGCAACCACCGCTAAAATTGCAGTGAAAGCCAAAAGTAGGCATATATATACTTCTGGCTAATATTAACACCGCAGCACACTTATATTACTTCACTTCATCTTTTCACGGTAGTTATTCGAGTTTTCCATGTTCCTGTTTTTACCTTTCCAATAGTGCCTACAGAACAGAGAGATAAATAGGATCAGATTGATACGAAACAAGCAAGTATATCTTTGTAGCCACTTAATTCTTCTTACTCTTTTATCTTTCGCATGAGCAATTTTCTTATATGAGTCAACGATGTATCCTTACCTTCGAAATGGAGATGCATTTTTTGCAGGACTCGATATAATTTGACATATAGAGGAGAAACAGTAGAAATGAAGTGATTAGAGTTGATATTAGCTCTACTGGTGTTTTGAAGCTGTACGTTTAGTGATTTTTGGAAAGGTTTGGGGAATATTAGTCCCGTATTTGGGCTTCCAGTGTGATTAAACTCTAGCAGTAAAATGAGACAAGGGGAAAGTCAATTAATTGATGAATAAAAGGTGAAATGATATATATAAATGCTATTGAGACGTTAGAAAAAATCCTCTGGTATGATTTATATAAGTTCCGGTTACAGTTGATGCATGATCTTGCTATACTAATCGTTTGTCTGTAGGTACCATTAACGGAGACAAATCATGGCTTAAGTAATTCGATTAGGTAAAAGAGAAAAAGATGAAACTAGGTAGTGCAAAATGTCCATCTGTTTACCACTAGAGTATTATACGTAATTGGCAGCCTCTAGTTGCTGCTAATTATCTTTAATACGTTGGGATCTCTGTCATGTCTGTATACTTGGATGACATACAAACAGCATATTGTTAGGTCGGTGGAATAACGAGAAAGATAGCAGTTAAAGTAAGAAAAGCTACTCAAGACCTTCATATGTCTACCAATGTTCACCATGTACTACCGTAAGAGCCTTGGGTAACTTTTATTCCGGTATTATCTCTGATCTGTAAACATCAGGATGGGAGAACGAAATCAGGTTAGAGAAATTTGAAAAATAGAGATATAAAAGTTGAATGGAAGTAAAAGAAGAGAACAATAATGATGCTCCTGGGCTTATAATGAGAATATGTCAGCTTTTTCATATCCGAGATGAAAATTTACACAATATGCTTGTGTTATGTACCGGTGCCGGTACGTCCGTACTCGTATGTATCATTTGTGGAAGCCGATACCATGATTTGAAGATATGATAGATGAAGTATTTGCGAAAAATCAAGTACTTGAAAAAGCTAAAAGGATACCGTAGAGATAATGGTATATGGCCGATCACTTCTTCTTGTTCTCAGCAGGTTTTAAATATCTACATCCT
>ULGT01000002.1:0-21522 GCA_900519025.1 Yarrowia porcina
TTCCGTCTTCAGAATGACTCAGAGTGAACTGGTTTGATTCTGATGAAAAAGAAGGGACCCAAGAGGTGTTTATATATTTTGGGATCAGGATATTACGGTTCATAGAAGATGGCTGGTGGCAAAAAAAATGTGCATCATGTATGCGTGAGATATGCAGACCAGCCATTCAGCTGCAGGAGAAAGAAACGCGTCGAAAGAAATGGAAAGAAATAGAAATATCTGGAAGATATGAGCAGAGAAAAGAAGCGAATATTAGCTGAAGACTTCATTTGGCTGGTCAGTTATGAATGGTTCCTGGCCTAATTGTTTCATGGTCATTTTATCCCCTTCTCTCGCCACATCTGCGAGTCAATCTTGCAGCAAACATTCCAGTCATGCACCTCCTTTTTGAATCAGGAGAAAGCCATAGAAAGACTGAGTGCTCTTAAGCCGCTTCGGGCGGGCGGAAACAGCTCGTAAATTCCGCCTTCGCTGATGGTGGCAAATCTTGGATGACGAATGTGAAGTTTCTGAGACGCCTCGAGTGTTGATTTGGAAGGGAGGGAGGAAGAGTCCCGAAACCTTATTGTGATCAGTGTAGAAGGCGAGCATGCGAGTGAATGATGCAATACACGACAGTTATCCATTTTCAAGGCAGTAAAAAACGAGTGGGACTCAAATGAACATCCCCCACAAGAAATCATTCGAGTTTCCCGAAACCAAAGGCCCAAAGGAAATTCAGTGATTAAGTTTCCAATGCGCGTTGGGAGTTCCACACTTCAGCAACTCCCAGAAACCCGCCCAGAAATCCGCCAAAACATGAAAGAATCGATTGAGGGAATCGAGTGAAAGTGAGTATATTGGTTGCTGGTACTCTTACTGCTACGTCTATTGACATCCTGAGTGTTCATGTTGTCGTTTGGTGCTGTTTTGAACGTGTTTGTCCAAGAGCAATACGCGTCTCATGGGTGAACACAACACAGCCCAGAAGAGACATTACAGCAATAGGGGAGCAATGGGAGATCGCTGAGAGTAATTGGCAGTGTCTGTAGTTCTGTGGCCACTTTTTCTACGCCCCTGTGCACTCTTTTGTCACCGCGGTCGCGTGGTAGGGCTTCCCCAGGCCTGTGGGCACACCCATGAGCGATCAACGCGTGTTTTCCGGCCTCGTAGCTGTCGTGCCGTGCTGGGGCTCGCTCAGAGCCATAATGACGGTGCAGTGATTGCTATTTTTTTTCCTCCTCTTTGTTGTAAGCCCGTTTCAGGTTGCTATCACGCTTACACAATCCGTGTTGTGGCGACGCGTCTGCAGCTGGATGCAACACAACGGAGGTTTTTATACTGCCCTCATAAGCTATCTATGTAATCAATCTACCGATATATGACAAAATTGACCTGTTAGTTTTATTTTTGCACGTTTGTATTGCCGTATTTTCTTCATTCCATGTGATTTTGAGGCTTGCTCCACGCGTTACCCTCCCGCATGTACACACTTTGCGCGTGGTCCCAACTTTTGAGAATTGGGCCAAGTTCTGAGAACGGAGAGATTTCGGACATTCATAATTCGTGTTCTAGACCTCGGCCAACAAGATAGAGGCCATATTCTGATTATTTGGGGCAGATTGGACGATATTGGCTTCCTTTTTCTCAAGTCCGTGATCTCCGAAATTATAGCACCTAGATCGACACCAAATACCCAAGCAGCTCGTCAGAGTCTTTTCTTCGAAATCATATGAGAAATTTACAGTACAAGTAACCCCTGCGAAGAAAACACGACGAAAGTCACGCAAATCCAACCATTCAACGAGCACAGCTCTCACCGTATTACAAGTACCAGATACAAGTACCGTAGCCCCTTATGGCACGTTCCACCCACCAAAAGTCCCAGCGCGAGGATAACGTGCATTGAAGTGCAGACTTATGCAGGATCACGTGTATTTTTGGGCTCCCCAACCTCAAATAAACTTTGTCTACTTTTGAAGACGCCACCTAAGCTAGACTTTGGTGACGAGGAAAAAAGTGGTCACCCGAGCAATACTAAGTCAGTTATATACGTTTGCTGGTATCAAAATGATCATATCGACCTCCTCTCAATGATTGTAATAGTAATTATCTAATTTGTGCTGGCTGGCACTTTCTACACGACACCCGACAAACCCTAATATCAATAAGGTCGGTGTTACAGGTAATTGAATCACGCCACACGCTGTCATTATTCAAGTCCCAGGGACGAGGAAAGGTGCATTAACGTGCCAGTTTATGCAGAGTCACGTGGAGTCTTCAAACGAAGTTTCTCTACTCTTAAAGTCGCCACTGTAATGGCGGGTCATTAAGGTTTGTGGCTGGCAGGAGGTGCCACGGGGCATTACTGTTACACCACCTAAACTGGACCTCGCCAACGAGGAAAAACGCCTTCACCGCAACGCTGGTACATCATTTCCACACGTGTTTTGGTATCAAAATGCTCCAACAGACCTCCTCTAAATGACTGTAATATTCATTATTTATTTTGGAATGTAATTGTGTCTGGCGGCACTGGCTACTCGGGCGCTTCTCGGATGTCATCTCAAAACCAAGATTTGGAGATCGATCATATCGATTTTTAAATGCTGCATTTCAAAAAAATGGCATGAAACTACAAGTGTTGATCACTTTTATCACCTCTGCCAGTCTCCATCCACATTACCCAATGGATAACATCCAACGCCAACTGTACTTCGGAACGGTCTTTATTGTTCAGTTGCCATGACGGTATGGTCAGTTTATGGGGTGAAAAGCTGCTTTAACCAAAAAGAAGAAGAGCTCCCTAAAATATATTTTCGGAGGTCGCGGCGCTTATTTGAAGCTTCATTTCAGGAAATGGCCTTGTTTGACTACCAGTACCGCAGGGATCTTGGTGTTGGGAGATACTTGAATTGACTGGAAGAAGTGGTCAGTTACAAAGCACCAGCTACTTGTAATAAGACATCCTGAGCCTTTCATCCTTGTCAATTTCAGCTCAAAGTGTTTCTTATTCCAGTTATCCCCACCCCAACATTTCTTTTTTAGGTGTAAGGAAAAATGGGTTAAACAACAAGGAAATATGAAGTGAAGTAAGATAAGTTGCTTAGGACATTATTTCAGACATTTAGTTGCATTATATAATCTCTTTATGCTGCCAGTATCTACTACTACAGTGTGGTCCTCTTCTCCCGCCGTCAATGGTGTAGGCGAAAGGAAAACTGGATGAAACCACAATAAAACATGAAATGAAACAAGATATAATGCTCAAGACATTAGGAGAGCTATTATTGTGAGATTTAAAGCTTCTTATTGTTACTGGTAACTATGTTTACAGTGTATTACTCTTATTTATCAGCTTCATGTAAGGGAGACACATGTTGGTGTAAGGAGAGCTCAAATATTTGAAGAATTTAACATGGAATGAAGTAAAATAAAAAATCTAGAACATTCAGCAGGCTGACATTGTACTGCAGATAACTTTTTGGAGACGTTAATGTCGCGTTATTCTCAAAATCACCTCTGTTCTGTATGCATCGATCGAAGAAATGCACGAGTAGGAATAGCTGTGCAAAACTAAAAGAAAAGATGAATTTGAAGCAAAATGGAAGACAGAGAGCGTCTTTTCAGCCAGTACTGTGCAAAATATTCACTTTGGTTACAGTAATTATGTATTACGGCTTCATTAACATCTTTTGCGTACCAGCACAAATAAAAGGGTTTGAACTCGAGACTATCGAGATAGATAACGTCAGAGAAAGTAAGATAAAATGCTGGAGACGTGTATGAAGCCCAAAAGTAAGTGTTTATCAACTCATGACTCTTCTAGTCAACATTACTGCCTTATTTTTCCGGTCATCGGAGCACCAGGGTTTAAGAGATAAAAACAAGAATAGAAGTCGACCATATAACGAAAAAAGATGAAACAAAGTAAAAGAAAGTGTCAGGGACATTCAACAGACCAGAATGGTACCACAGAAAACGTTTGGGTGCACTCTTTCTTGTATTAAAGCTATAATACCTCTGTTCTGTGGGTACCCTGAATCTTGAACGGATAGACGGTCTGGTACAACTCGAGAAATGAAGAAACGTGTACTCAAATAAAGGAAGACTTGAGGTCCATTATGTTATTACAAGCTAGAGATAGATTACCGACGAGTTATCGATGTTCCTTGGCTCTTATTAATGTCATATATCGACCATAACCTACATGGAGAAATTACTTTGGTGCACCAGTAGACATAGGTCATATAATTGACGAGTAAAAACAAAAATGAAGTAGAATAAAGAGCTCAAGAGGTTGCAAGTTTTAGTGGCATAACTTTTTGTAGCTCCTAGTAAGTTATTTGGTTGTGGTTTCATCTTCTGGAAGCATCGCTGGGAGAGTGCCAAAAAGGTAGAGAAAACTACCGGTAGGTAATATGGCGGTTGAAAGCTGTAGAAGAGTATGAAAAGTAGCTAATGATAACTAGAATGGCCCTCGAAAGGTAATCAGATGCTCATTCATGTCTCTAATGCATTTTTAAACCGAATCTATTGCTGTTTAGTAAGCACCATTCAGGAAACGAAAATTCAGATTGTTAATCTCGATAAGTTGAAGACCAGATGGTGAAAAGAGGAAAGGTTGGAGATCAAAGATACCATTAGTGACTATGGGTAGCTCATTAATTACTTTTCATATACTACTATCTACTATTCTGTGCGTCTACTGTTCTGTCACAAATTATAGAAGTAAGCAAAACTCGAATGTATCTGAAGAAATAAAGGTGAATTGAAGTAAGTGACATAGTGCAGCACTCTTAGTAAGTGTAAATCGTACTATTGAAGACTTTTGAGTGCAGCAGTGTTGTTTTCTAGTTGGTTTTCATCACTTCTATTCTGTGGGTATCTCGAGACAGTTATACTTCTTGTCTGGTATAACTCGAGTTTTTCAAAATAATAAGTTGAAATGAAGTAATATGAGAAGCTAGTGACGTTTTTCACACTAAGTTGCTAGGCGATTGAAAACTTTTGAGTCTCCTAGTCTATTTTCCTGCTACCGGTACATTTATTCCTATCATGAGGTATTGTACCTATGAAAAACAGACATAGATGTGAGACAATTTTTTTACGAATGAAAGTTGAATTCAAGCATAATAATAAACCTGAAACGCTTATTAGGTCTTTGTTGTTTGACTGACAACTTTTGGGTGCAGTCAATGTGGTATTACAGCTCGAGTACCTCTCTTCCATGCATCTTATGGATGGACAGGAATACTGGTCAGGTATAACTTGTGAGGGAGAAAAAACGTCAAAGAAAGGAAAATGAAGGAATATCAACTTTTAAATAAGCCAGGGTAAATAACTGACAGCCTTTAAATCTTTCCTGGCTCATATTGATGCCAATGTCAACTATCACTCCTCGGGAGAGTGAGAGCCATGGAATTAGTGTAAGTAACAGTCATCTAAATGACGTGTGAAGGCTGAATATAGAGGAATAAAAAACGCAGAGCAATTAGATGACTATAAATTAGTGGATTGGAATAAATGTTGTTGCTCTCAGTAAGTTTTACCGTTGCATTTTCTCTGTTCTAGAAGCATTGCTGGCAGAGAGCTAAAATCATGGTTGGGATAACTTGAAAAAGAAAGATAAAAGCTCTAGAAGAGTCAAAGAGGGTGCTCATAACAACCAAAATGGCTTCTAAAAAGTAACTGGTAGCTTCCAAATATCTCTGATACGAATTTAAGCCGCAATTATTGCTTTTTAATAAGCATATCTCGGAAGGCCAAAATACAAGAATGTTGAACTCGACAAGAGGAGGAATAGAAGATGAAAAGAAGAACATGAAAGAGCCCATACCAATCTCAGCCACTATCAGTAGCGTATGGGCTACCCATCATGTACAGTTATGTATCAGTCTGCATTCTTATCTGTTTTACAAGTGTCTTCATCAAGAGACGACGTGTAGCAGACTACAGTATGTATAACAGACACGGGAGGCCCCAACTTTTGTGCTAATAGCTGTCGTAAGCAGCATTAGCTCCTTGCATCACTTCAAATCATCTTTTCGGCGTCATGATTTCAGTTATCCTTGGTCCAAGTTTCGTCTCCACCATATTGTCATCGCAACACATTGTCACCGCCACCATGATAAATACAGTGAACTTTTGATTCAGGGTAAAAAAAGAATAGCTTGTTACTTACTATTGACTTCTAAAACTATTATGGGCCTCTTTGAATCCTCATCCCCTGCTTTCCATTATCTATAATCGACTTACTGTTGCCTGAGTTTCGTCACCTCCTGTTCACGGAAAACAGGCAAAATGAAAATGAATTAGTTCTAAAGGGCAATAGAAAGTAATACATAGAACGCTGCAAGATGGGGTAATATCTGGAGGATCTTTTCCCACTTCATATTCGCTTCTACTATTTAGTAAACAGCTTATTGCTACACCTGAATTTCCCTATAGAATACAGTAAAGTCAGAACAGGGATGGTGATACAGAAAACATACAGAAGACATCGGTAAGCTGTTTCTTACATATTAATAGTTTTAATAGGCTCTTATCTTCCTCTATTTTATTTTTTCAATGTCAATATCTCGTGTTGCACCAGACCAGCGTAACTGTCACTCGGCTGTACAGCTTCGAAAAGAAAATATGAAGCAGTAATGATACCCCATCTCAACAAGAAGCTGCGAGCTGCAATACAATAGCTATCCAATTATTTTTGGCTCTCATAGTTACTTTATTTCCGCTTTTCTTTGTTACTTGATCGTACATTTCGGTTGATCGTATGTATTTCTTGTGCCCCAACAGCAGAGAGGGTAATTACTAAGACAGAAACTTGTAACACTCTGCGGAAGAGAAAGATACAGTAAAGTGCTAATATAATTTCTTCAGCTATTTATACTAGCTCATCTGTACTTTTCTTGTACCGTTGAGACAGTTGTCCTTAACCAGCACTAGCCAGCACTCATAGTGCTGACAGATGGAAACACTGTAGCTCTAATATACCTTCTGTCACAGTGAAGAGTTCTCTATTGTAGAAAGGAGGGCTGGATGAACGCACTAGACGTTTTATCTTTCTTTCTTTCAGCTTTTATGAATCATTGATTGTTATCTCTATGTCTCCATTTTATCTCTTCAACCTTGAAGCTCACGGAACAAGAGGAAATCCTCAAGTAGGAGAAAATAAAGAAGAAGACATGGTCTATTTCTTACCTTTAGCCACTAGCAATGTTAAAAAACTCTCACATCAGTCCATTTCAGCTTTTATTTTCAAAGAATACACTTCTGCCTGTGGAAGCATCTACTCCCCCATGATGATACTTACAACACAGAAATAATTGTAGCAGTGATATGTACTATCAGCAACATGAAGTTGTATAACGCACTATATAGACTAGGAAAATAGTCTAGGAGTTCTATCCTAATTCGATTCAGCTTTTCTCTGCTATTCGAACGGGTTATCTTGTGTGTCCAGTTTCATCTTTCTGATGATGCTTACAGAAGAATAGGATAATTAGCGCTAATCTAGGCTAGAGATACCAGAAATTGTGGATAACATTCTAATTGCTGTCAGGTACGTCACCAACTCTTCACTCTTATTCATGTGATGTTATCGTTCTCAACTCCTCAAATTATATCAAGTCGGCATATGTCGCACCATCGTGGGTTTTAGAACACAGGTTAAATGAGACGGAGAAAATGTACTAATAGCAGATAAAAGTAGCTCAATATATACCATGAGCCACCTAAACTGTTCTGAGCACTTTAATCTATTTCAAAACAGCTTTCCTTCATCTTTTAGTCGAGTTATCCCGCCCGCATGCTGTCTCGAACCTTTGATACAAACAGAAGTGAGGTAATAACAGTAAAATATTACCTGGGAAACTACAGGAAGTTTTGAAATATATAACTATTGTGTTGAAAAACATTTCAGGCATTTTATCTCTCCCTTTTTCAACTTCTATTGCTCAACTTAAGCTGTCCCAACTCCTGAGTTTTGCCTCCAATATCAGTGCTGTCAGAAAAGAGGAAAACGAAGCATTGAAGATACATAACTGCTATAGAAAGTGATAGTAAGCACAATGTCGGTGATATAAAGCCTCTGGACGTTTATTACTACTTATTTTCAGCTTTATTTGTTAGATAGTCGACTGAGCCCGTGCATGCGTTTCGCCTCTCAATCAATGATGCTCTCATAAGAAGGACGTAGAAGAGTTTCTAATACCCAGCTACAAGAAAAAGCCAACAGGAGCACAAATTTGGCTGTCCAAATACCCTGAAATTCTTTTTCTAATACGTTTCAAATTTCTTTGCTCCGCAATCGAACTACTTTTGGTCGGCTCGACTTCACATGCAATAGTGGGGAAGCAGTATCTAGAGAAATTGTACTTCCCATATATCTTCTGAGGTAAAAAAAAATGTAAATAAAACAAATGTAGCTTAAAGGTTTTTTCCAGTGTCTTCTCCTACTTGCTTCTGTCTTTGTTCTTTGGTTATTCAAGTTATCCTAATGTCTTGTTTATACTTGCCCTCTATGACACNCTTGTCTACCGGTATGTACTGTTTTATCGCAGTCTTATGTCCTGTGCACCTTCTCAATCTTAGATAATTACAGAACGGAGCTAAATATAGCAGCAGTATAAAGGAGAGACAATAGAAAGGTACAGTTTGTATAAAAACAGCTGTAAAACTGNATAATGCTTAAAGCTATCTGTATTTCTTTTGTACAGCTTTTATCGTTTCTTATTCAACTTATCTCTACAACAGCATTTTGCCTCTCACTTCTAAGGCCCGCTGAACAGAGAGAGTTACGGTACAAACATGTAACAACGAGAACAGAAAGCAGAATACTACCGGTATGCATCTATGAAGGTAAAATGGTGAACTAGTCTGTGATTGTTCTCATTTCGATTTCCCCCTCAATTAAGCGAGCTATTTCTACTCAATTTTCGACTTGCAGACAGAAAACAGAATAGATCAATACAAGCATACCCCAGAAGCCACAAGTAGCTCTGAAACATGTACTAACAAATCGAAGAAATGTCTTTGTGATGTCTTGCTACTAATTTTCCGCTTTTATTTCTTGAGAACATGAGCTCTATATGCGACAATGCTTATGTATGGACTTTAATAAATCTTCAGTGAGAACACGGAGTTGATCGTAATGAGCTTGTAATGTTATGAACCGTCAAGATTACTTTCCTTGTCTCGGCATACCTTTTATTATCCGATTAACCGAGTTATCCCAATCCCCGGTTCTGTCTCTGAATCACTGTGGACAGAAAAGAGAGGTGTTAAACGAATAAGGACTACTAGCCACAGCAAGAAGGGGGCAGTCACAAGATGGGAGCTATGAGAACGTTTTGAGCAGCTTAGCTTCAAATAATTTGATTTTTTTGTCTCAAACGAGGAATCCCCTGTGTGGGATACATCTCTGTATCAAAGTTGCTGTCAGAACTGGGAGACATGCGGGACAATAACATCCTAGTGACAACAATATCTACCCCCAAGACATTCTGGTAGCAGACATGAATAGTTTTGCTAGCTTTTATAGCCTCAATTCAGCTTTATCTCTACAATTTACCAGGCTAAGATATGTTGGGTTTTGGCCACTCATCAATGACGGTTCTGGAAGAGGTAACGCAGCCGAAAACATACTAGAGAGAAGAATATGTTATTGATTATCTAGTAGTAGAAGCTGTTACTGTCACAAACTACATTGATTACTTCGTTTCAGCTTTTACCTTGCTATTTCAGAACTTTCACGCCCCATGGTTTTGGTCTGTCTCCAAGAAGCTTAGAGATTTGAAAAAATGTAAAATTAAAATGTTTTAAGTACAGAGAATAGTAGACAGTAGCTCATAAAGAGCCCTCTAGAACGAAATGGGCTTCTTACTCTTCTTCAATCCAGCTTTTTTAGTCATTTGTGCTTATTCTCACTCTTCCTGCATTGTGTCTTTCAATCATGACGCTGACAGAACCGATAATGGAGCTGGGAATTACTTCAGTGATAACAAAAACTGCCATAGGTGCTTACTAGTACTTTGAAATAACATCAGAATCTTTCCTAATTCTTTATTTCACCTTTTATTCCACTATTTACTGACTTCAACCTGTACATGGTATCAATCTTCGCACCTGAGATCTACAGAGTGAAGGTAAAGGTAGTAGTAGTATCTAATAAATCCCACGAAATGGCGACTGCTGCTTGTCAAAAACTAAATAAACATAGTGCGCACTTTATCTTGATTCATTTCAAGTTTCCTTCATAGTTAGTCGAGTTCTACTTGAGCTTGAGTTCATTCCTTGATGTTTGCAGAAGAGCAAATATGCAAATAAGATACACCACATCAATAAGTGGCAAACTGTATTGCCGCAGCTATTGAAAGTCCTTCCAGTCTCTTATATCTCTTCTTTTCATCTTTTATCACACATCAACTTGTCCATAAAACCGATGTAGCGATCTGCCCCTTTAGCATGGTGCCTTAGAACAGAGGTGGAGCGATAAACCTACTTGAGGTAACGAATAGTAGAATGTCATAAGTTTTGAGCTTGGAAAACGTCCTAAACATCTTTTCTTGCTTCATTTCATCTTTGGCCATTCAATAATCAAGTTATCCCATGGTAACATTGGGTGTCTCTGGAGAGTAAAGTGGATAACACAGTAGTGAAAGATAGCAGAGTCAAGAAAAAGTGGTGTATTACTAAATAATAGCTATAAAGATGCTCAGACTGTTTTATGTTACAATACTGTATTTGATATATTTATACTGTTTAGCAGAGTTATCATTTCGCATAGGGTTCCGGTCACAAGAGTTCCTAACATTACACAGAGGAATACAAGAAATACATATGATAGAGAATAGAGGGTGTCACCAACTGTTTAAACTAGCTACTAAGAGTGTTATACGCTTCTTTTTATGCTTCATTACAACTTTTTTTCATTCTCATATCAGGTTTTACCAATTAAGTATTTTGGTCCAAGATGATGCGTATTAAATAGAGAGAAATATAGCTGAAAAAAATACCTGAATGACAAACTGAGCTATTAATATCTTAATATAGCCATTGTTTCGATACTAGGAACGTTTTATACTTCCTGACTTCATTAGTTCTTCAATTTATCGGGCTAACACAACCCATGACTATTGGAGCTTATCGGGACAGAGGTAGATGTAGCGTAAAAACATATGGAGGACACCAAAAAGGGGTGTATAGCACAAAGATAAATTCCTTGAATGTTTTTTATTCCAGTTCATGTCCCAGTGTTGTAGTTATTTAGTCAATCTCTACCTGAGTTTTGCGCCTTCCCCGAAGATACTGACAGAATAGAGATATGAAGGGGAATCGGAGTACAGCAACTATACTAGGTGGCTAGCATTGTATAATAAGCTATAGAGAACGCTATGGGACTTTTACAATATTTCTGTTCAGCTTTTGTTCTTCCATTCAACTAGTTTTGCCGGCGATGATTTTTGTCTCAAGCAGTCATGCTTACAAGATATTGAAATACAAGAGTATTACATACTACGAACAAGAAGAAGTAGCTTATCATCTAGTATTAGCTGTAAAAGTAGTTGTGATGTTACTTTTATTATTCATTTCAGCTTTTGCTCTTTAGTTTCAACGGGTCTTACTAATTTTGATCTTGGTCTCCAATTAGAAGTGACACAACATAATCCAGAAAAGTGTTGCATAACATATAAAATAACACAAGAAGTAATCAAATAACTAATAATAGCTATGAAGATTATTCCAGGTCAAGTATTACTTTCCTTTACAACTTTCCTTCTTCATTTTCTCAAGTGATCCCAGCCCATGATATTGGCCTCTCTTTCATTGATGTTGGCAATGATAAGGTAACTGTAGCAGAAATGAATGAGGACATCCAAAAGTTGTCTATAGCACAGTTGCGGCCATCTGTATTGTACAAGACTTATTTTCTAACTTGATTTGTAATTTCACCAGTGGTTTCACTAACCTGCATTACGAGTTCTTCTCTGCTTTGTAGCTTTCAAGAGAGGAACACAATAATAATCTCTACCAACGACACCAAAAAGTAATTCATTGTCAGCCAATGGNATCACACATCAACTTGTCCATAAAACCGATGTAGCGATCTGCCCCTTTAGCATGGTGCCTTAGAACAGAGGTGGAGCGATAAACCTACTTGAGGTAACGAATAGTAGAATGTCATAAGTTTTGAGCTTGGAAAACGTCCTAAACATCTTTTCTTGCTTCATTTCATCTTTGGCCATTCAATAATCAAGTTATCCCATGGTAACATTGGGTGTCTCTGGAGAGTAAAGTGGATAACACAGTAGTGAAAGATAGCAGAGTCAAGAAAAAGTGGTGTATTACTAAATAATAGCTATAAAGATGCTCAGACTGTTTTATGTTACAATACTGTATTTGATATATTTATACTGTTTAGCAGAGTTATCATTTCGCATAGGGTTCCGGTCACAAGAGTTCCTAACATTACACAGAGGAATACAAGAAATACATATGATAGAGAATAGAGGGTGTCACCAACTGTTTAAACTAGCTACTAAGAGTGTTATACGCTTCTTTTTATGCTTCATTACAACTTTTTTTCATTCTCATATCAGGTTTTACCAATTAAGTATTTTGGTCCAAGATGATGCGTATTAAATAGAGAGAAATATAGCTGAAAAAAATACCTGAATGACAAACTGAGCTATTAATATCTTAATATAGCCATTGTTTCGATACTAGGAACGTTTTATACTTCCTGACTTCATTAGTTCTTCAATTTATCGGGCTAACACAACCCATGACTATTGGAGCTTATCGGGACAGAGGTAGATGTAGCGTAAAAACATATGGAGGACACCAAAAAGGGGTGTATAGCACAAAGATAAATTCCTTGAATGTTTTTTATTCCAGTTCATGTCCCAGTGTTGTAGTTATTTAGTCAATCTCTACCTGAGTTTTGCGCCTTCCCCGAAGATACTGACAGAATAGAGATATGAAGGGGAATCGGAGTACAGCAACTATACTAGGTGGCTAGCATTGTATAATAAGCTATAGAGAACGCTATGGGACTTTTACAATATTTCTGTTCAGCTTTTGTTCTTCCATTCAACTAGTTTTGCCGGCGATGATTTTTGTCTCAAGCAGTCATGCTTACAAGATATTGAAATACAAGAGTATTACATACTACGAACAAGAAGAAGTAGCTTATCATCTAGTATTAGCTGTAAAAGTAGTTGTGATGTTACTTTTATTATTCATTTCAGCTTTTGCTCTTTAGTTTCAACGGGTCTTACTAATTTTGATCTTGGTCTCCAATTAGAAGTGACACAACATAATCCAGAAAAGTGTTGCATAACATATAAAATAACACAAGAAGTAATCAAATAACTAATAATAGCTATGAAGATTATTCCAGGTCAAGTATTACTTTCCTTTACAACTTTCCTTCTTCATTTTCTCAAGTGATCCCAGCCCATGATATTGGCCTCTCTTTCATTGATGTTGGCAATGATAAGGTAACTGTAGCAGAAATGAATGAGGACATCCAAAAGTTGTCTATAGCACAGTTGCGGCCATCTGTATTGTACAAGACTTATTTTCTAACTTGATTTGTAATTTCACCAGTGGTTTCACTAACCTGCATTACGAGTTCTTCTCTGCTTTGTAGCTTTCAAGAGAGGAACACAATAATAATCTCTACCAACGACACCGAAAAGTAATTCATTGTCAGCCAATGGACCTATTGCATATCAGTGTTGACTTATTTCACTTATATCTAGCTTTTCTTCTTATAATCAAGATATCCTATGTCTTTCCGTATCCCCCACCATGCTGACAAATAGGAGGATACAGCATCAGTAATCAATGTCGTATACATCCGAAGCTCACAGTTAGAAGAAATAGCACTAGTTTTAGCCTCAGTACTGGTTTAATTTCCTCATTCCAGCTTTTATTTACTTTTTGACCGAACTATACGGGGGCCATCCTTTGGCTTCCTCACATGCCAACAGAACAGTGATACACAAGTCTTTAATGAGTGATAGAAACATAAGAGGTAACGAAACTCCTACTTTTAGTATTAATAAGCACTGTGGGCCTTTTTTCTCTCTTCATTTCAGCTTTTGTTCGTCCAATTTTTCAAATTATAACGATCGTGATTTGTCTATCATTCGTGATGTATACAATCAGAGTACTGAATCATTTTGTTGAGATCCAGAGACATGAATACTCAGTCTCTAGCAGCTAATGGCTACTAATGTCGCTCTATGACACTTTTTGTATCATATTTCAGCTTTTATTCTTTGATTCTCCAAGTTGTCCAAACCCACGTTTTCTCCCACCCAGTAAACGATGCATACAGAAAGAGATCTTATCGCCGAAAAATACAAGGGAGCTACAAGAAGAAGTCAAATTCAACATCTTATTGGGCGTTTCAATGTTAAAAAGTTGTTATTTCACTTGAATTCAGCTTTTCTTCTAGAATTTGTCGAATTCTCCCTGTGCCTTCTATTCACTGTCAGTCAATGATGCTCATAGAACACGGATATATCATTATATCACGTACTAGAGACACCCCGAAGTAGAGAAAGATTAACTAGATGCTATAATAACTACAAATGTCTCATATTTTTACTTATTTGCACTTTTATGTCGTAATTTTATCTAGTTCTTCCTTCTTTTACTCTCTTTCAGTCTTGCTTACTTAGCAGAGAGAAATTCAGTCCGATTTTGACTCGGTTCTAACGCAGAGTACTCGGTTATATACTAGTAGCAGTGAAAAATCCCATGACTCTTTTTAGCTATATACCACCAGCTTTTATTCTTCATTTTGTCTAGCTTCACCAAGTCCCCAGGTCGCATTCACATCGGGGTAGGAGGAATATGAGGCTGCTCGCTAAAATAAGAAAGGATGAACTGTCATGAGTTACTTATTGCAATTCAAAAGGCTTTTGCTAGGGTAATACGAGCTTCTATTTACTTCAAGCTTCTTCTGTCGGTCTCGATATCTCTCTTGTGTGATATCGGGTGCGACCAATGATAGGGAAGGGGTGTCACCAAAAATCGAGGGAAAAAGTTGGAAGAGAGTTGAACAAGTAGCTTACCACTTTAATAAAAGCTATCTGTAATGGATTTTACTTCTTTTGGAGATCTTTGAGCTTTATACTGTAGTATTTCTCGTTGTTCTGTGAGACATCAATAGCTGACAGAAATCAAGGCTTGGGGATAAGTCGATTAAGCAACAAATAAAAGCCGAGTAAAGTATATTAAAAAGCTCAAGACACTCCATGTACAGTACCGGTAATTATAATATTCCACTAACAATATGTTATTGGGGTAATATATCTTTCGGCTTTCGGCTTCATTTACCTCTCCTCTGTGAAACAGCGACCCAAATAGTGAATTAGCAGAACTGGATATACCGAAGAACAAAAGCTGAAATAGAAAGGTATAAAATGCCCATTATGTCAATTATAGCTATCTGTAGACATGTGATCACGATTTGTTCTCTTGTGTGTATTACTTTTCTCCTATATCGCCGTTCTACTAGTATTGTAAGGTGAGACATGACACATGCGTAATAGGAACTCGATTACCTGGCGAACAAAAGGCCAAAGAAAGTACATCAAAACGCTCGGTACTGTACATGCTAACTTCTTATAGTCCCACCTCAGTAAAAATACTACGATTCTGTTCTGTCAGTATACCTGAGATTGAGGGGCTACCCAGACCTGGTAATGACTCGAATAAGTAGCAAAGAAAAGATGAAATGGAGTACGAAAAACTGCTCGTAGCATTCAACATAGGTCAAAGTATGCGACAGACTGCTTCTCTCTACAGTTAATAGAAATTATTGCTACATTTGTCTTTTTTCGCAATGATCGTGACCTGGACCAATTTCATGCGTCTGGAGAACTTGATTAATTACCACGAAAAAGCTGAAGGGAAGAATATAAAGTAGCTTAAGATACTTTAAAGGCTGTAATAATGAGTTATTAACAGCTCATTCATGTCTCTAGTAATTATTTCGATAGTTCCCCTCTCATAAATGTCAGTATCATTCAGAAAGCCAAAGTCACGATTAGTAAAGCTCGATATGTGAAAAAAGAAAAGTTGTAATGAAGTAAGAAGAGAAGCTCAGAAGACTTAGAATGACTAACAGTCTGTGATTTACTACTTGACTTTGCCCCTACTCAACACTATTTCGGTATTTTTCTCTGATTAAGTCAGCAACCTGTTGGAAAGGTGGCAGAACGAAGACAGAGATATCTAAGCCACTACAGCAGTCAAAGGGAGTGCCAATGAAGCTCCCACTGAGTCAATAAAGATACTGTTGAACTTGGCAGGTAATAAAATTGCTTGCAGGGGGCTGTTTGAAAGCTGGGGAGTCCGACACTTCAGACGAACGCGACGAGCCTGAGGAGCCTGAAGAACCGAAGAACTAGAGCCTGATCATTCAAAAAAGCTAGAAGAACCATAAGAGTCTGGAGAAGCGTAGGAGCCAGAGGATCCAGAGACGGCCAAGCTGGAAGTGTTAAATAAAATGAAACTATTATACAATAGGTACAGTAACGACTTACGTACAACTTCTCTGGAGGGTGCCCCGATAGCCAGACTCCTATCGCAGCAGAGATACTACCACCCTTATGTGGGTTAGACAGAGAATGCCTTCAAGATGGACAAGTGTGTACCGCGTGAACCAGACTCCCCATAACGAGCACAGTGCCTTCACCAGAGCACTGCTACATTAGTTATATACTTTTTTGGTATCAAAATGCTCCAACAGATCTCCTCTCAATGATGGTAATACTAGTTATCTATTTTGAAGCGTATTTTTCACTGTCGATATCGGCTCAAATCTCAAAGCCAAGATGTTGGGATGGGAAATTCTACAAGCATCCTACACAAAAAAAAGATGATCAAAGTCATAAAAAATTAGCTACTGAAGATATGAAGCTCTCACCAGACTGATCGAGGTCCCTCTTAAGTGGCTTTTTACGTGGCACGTGTCAGCCACCACTCGTCAAAGCTCAAATACAAATAAGGTTGGTGTTTTAGACAATTAAATCGCTCCACACGTTGTCATTGGGGACGAGGAAAGGTGCATAAAAGTGCACTTTAATGCAGAGTCACGTCGAGTCTCCAAACAAAGTTTCTCTACTGACATCGTCTGCTAGACCTCCGCAAAGAGGAAAAATGCCCTCACCGCAACGCTGGTACACTAGTTATATACATTTATTACTACCAAAATGCTCCAAAAGATCTCCTCTCAATGATTATATAGTTCATTACCTATTTTGAACTGTTATTGTCTCTGTCAATACTGGGTACTCGGACGCTTCGCGCCTGTCATCTCAAAACAAAGATTTGGAGATCGATTATATCGATTCTTAGTTGCCATATTTCAAAACGGGAATGAAACTACAATTATTAATCACTATTATCACCTCAGTGTGTCTCCATTCACGTCAGCTAATGGATAAACCTTCAACGCCCACTGTACTTCGGAAAGGTCTCTATTGTATTGTTCAGTTGCCATGAAGGTATGATCAGTGTATGGGGTAAATAGCTGCATCACGTGAAATCTCTTTTTATCTCAGTTGGCTTCAATTTCTCTTTATAACAGGCTAAAAACCTGGAAGTCTCACCTACATAGTTCTCACCTACATAGTCCAAGTAAATAAGGGTCGTATATCGAAAGTCAAACAGCCCCTAAAAGCAGGGGGTGATATGACGCTAACCAAAAGCTTCATTTCAGAGTATTTGTCCTGTATGACTGGGATTTTGACCTTGGGGGACACATATACCAACTTGACTACTGAGGGCACACTCTGCAAGAGGGCAAGATAAAAGATGAGGGTACAGGTAAATGGGAAACTAAAACTACTTAGAAACGGGTTTAATGCCAACCAGAACTACAATTAACCGCAGTATGACTCAGTTTAACCACTGTATCACGTGTACCCTTCGGGACAAGCAGCGCTGTGCTGAAACAGACACATGACCGGTGCACTGCCGCCAGGTATACCCCTGAGAATGAGCTGCTTCACAAGCAAAGGTCAAATGGGGCATTTTCCCCTTGTTTCTCAATCAGGGACCATCAATATGACTGACCAGACGCGTAGAATATGCACCCTGCATTATCAGCCCCTAGTGCTCACCAGTTAAGGTTCGGTGTGGCAAAACTAGGAATGCAGAAAGATACGTGAGGAGGCGTGGGAAGAGTGTAAATAGCTCATAAAGGTAGCTAAAGTAGCCCAAAATTTTCAGGTAACACAACAGTTTAAATAACCGCAATCCAACGACCCTATAGAGCCCTCATCAATATGATCACCTTAGTCCCGTAACCTTATTCATACACAACCTAAACTATAAACTCACAATCTCCACATCCAGACACTGTGGGGGAATCAAATGAGGCTGAAAAAAATAGTATTAAATAACCATGGGCTGCACTATTTTGAAAGGCATATCTGTCTCGCCATGTCCAATACCTTCATCCAAATCAACGTCTTTCACTCGCCAATTGGAGAATACCCATTCCTATCGCCAATAACCTCTTACCCACGGACCCCCAGGGCTGGTATTTCATGGAATGGATTTGAACAGGGGCCGTTTTTCGACCTCTCAAACCCGATAGCTCATGTGACTAATCCCAACGTTCTCCGAGTGCTACAGAATCGTCCTTATGGAGCCTCAACTCCCACTGAGCAGGGCTTTGAGGCTGCGTTATCTAACAGCCAAGAGAATCCACACCAAGACCAACAGTGTGGCCAGTACAGAGGGTATGGTTTGGTCGACGATTATGTTGCCGATGGAAATACTACGAGCACCTCTAGTCCTTCTCAAGACACCTCTATCCACACAAGCCACAATCCAGACATCTACAACGACAGCTCACGCCCTGAGATGAACAGAGACAACGACACTCAAGAACACGAGCTCGTCGAGCCGACTGGAGGCACATCTCTTGTGCTTCCCATCCTCTCTGTTCCAGATGCAGAGCTGGAACTTCAAAGTGATGAAATGGTCACCATCAAAGAGGAAGAGGGATTCGAAGACACTCACGAGACGTACATGGACTCATTCCAAAGACCAAGAGAGGATGACGCTCGATCTAGCCATAGCGTTTCACTGCCTCCACTTATTCAGAGAGAAGAGCTCTATCAATACCCTGGAGGTGAAGTTGGAAATGTTGGCTCTTCCCTTACTCCTTCTCCCACTCTGCCTTCTCTGACATCTGTTTTGGGCGACTATGTGCCTCAAAGGAACTATACAGATGCAGTCGCATATACAACTAGCGAGTGTGAGAGAGTCAGCAGTGGTAGTGACTCCACTTGCAGCTCTGGATCCGTTTATTCGTCTCCAGAGCCTCAAGAAGAAACTGGTATCATTTACCAAGATGTTATGGTGAAGCAGGAGCCTACTCCTGATCTTGCTCCTTCTGTTAATCATGACCAGTATTGTTCAGCCTCTTCGTCTCCAGAGCCCCAAGAAACTGATGTCATTTACCAGCATATGATGGTAAAGCCGGAGTCTACTCCTGGTCCTGGTCTTGTTCATCATGACCAGTATTGTTCAGCCTCTTCGTCTCCAGAGCCTGAAGAAGAAACTGACGTCATTTACCGACGTGCGATTGTAAAACGGGAGTCTACTCCTGATTCTCGTCTTTCTGTTCATGGAGACCAGTCTTGCTCTGCCTCTTCTTCCAGCTCTCCTCCTGGTCTTGGTTCCTGTGTGGCCGAGCTCAAAGATCGGGGTTTGTGGGAACAGGCTCAGAAGAAGAAACGTGGCAAGATCACTTGCTCAGAGTGTGGAAAGTTTAAGCAGTCAGAAAAATTTGACGACATCGCTGCCTTGGCTAAACATATAGACAGGGCACACCCTGATATCAGCCATAGACTGAAATGTCCACATGAAGACTGTGTTTGGGGGGTCATTGGTTTTACGTCACCCAATGAACAGAAACGACATGTCAGAAACTTGCATGAAAGAAAGCCCATACAGTGCGAGATTTGCCAACGTGAACTCCAACGCCAAGATGGACTCCTTCGTCATATGAGAGAATGTCATGGAGTCGTTTTGACCAAGACCAACAGGTTGCCACAGAAAAGGTCTTCCAGAACCAAGAAGTAAAGACAAGAGAGCAGGTTCTTTTCATAATA
The DNA here is from genome assembly GCA_900519025.1 of Yarrowia porcina. Taxonomy (NCBI): domain Eukaryota; kingdom Fungi; phylum Ascomycota; class Dipodascomycetes; order Dipodascales; genus Yarrowia; species Yarrowia porcina. The sequence continues at coordinate 20,133 of ULGT01000002.1, forward strand.
GTAACAATTTACTTCTCCTTAACGGGTTTAGAGAATTCAGACTTTTTGAGCATGATAATAAATATTGACAGAATAGGCTACAAGTAGAGGCTTTCGGGAAAGCCGATCATTCAATAGATAGTGTTGAAATGAGAACTCCTTAACTCCTAAGGGACATATTATATCCATTTTACTAATGCTAATGTTCTGTACCGACCCTCTTAAGGGTGTGTAGACTCCTCTGACGAGTATCTCTGTTGAGATAGGAGTCTGGGTATTGGAACTCCCTCACGTGAAGTGCAGGGAAAGACGATTAATAGCGAATAAATCCACAAATGAAGAAGAAGAAAAGGCTCAACACGTATAAGACAGCTCATTAAGTGCTGCAGCTTACCTTTTTGTGCCCTATAACTTTCATGGCACTTTAACATCTATTCTGTAAGCATCATAGAGAGAAGCCAAGTGAATGGAGTCATATGCTCGATACAAGTACTGTAAATGGGAAAAAAGAAGAAACAAGAAGGCAGAAAAAAGAGACCCCAAGTCTTTCTAAAGACTGGTAGTACCGGTAGGTATATGATAATTATTTTAGCCGCTGAGCTAGATTTTCACTCATTTACTCTTTCCCCTTTCAGCATATAAAGTGCGGGCGTAGGGATAACTGAATTAACGACCGAGAAAAGCTGAAATTAAATAGAGGATCAATGTACTTTTTATGCACATTGTATATTACAGGCTACCTGGTACTTCAGGAAGTCTCTGGCTCATTACTTGTATGCTGCCACTCTTCCCCATATTGCGCAGCTTCGATGGGGAAAAAAAGCCTCTATAAACTGTAGCCGTGATACTGACATAGCACGCCCAAAAGTAATCTGCCATACAGTATGAGTCTGATAAATGACTAGGCTGGTTATTGTACTTCTGTCATCGGTACTTCCTCAAAATACACGAGTTTTCCCGTCTAACCCGCTGACAGACAAGGGAGAGGGGCAGATAAAAACACGTTACTCCATGGTGCTTCAGTGTGATTGGAGGTGGCTGGTTTCTTTGTTACACGCTCCTCCATTGATGCATGACTCATGTGAAATAGGGAAGGCAGAAAGTTCAGGGTTTGGGATTCGTAGGGCTAATGTTAGTAATCATAACAAATAGCTAGAGGTACAGATTAACGATGGGCGTCGCCTCTGTGTAGATACTCACCTGAATGGTCAATGCCTTGGCCTAATTTCAGCTTTCGATTAGCAGTCGAAGGGGATTTGACGGGGTCCGTTACTTTCTTCTAGGGTTAGTAAATCAGTAAATATGTGTAACCTCAGTCATCAACTGACCAGGTCCCAAATGCCGGTAGCAATAGTCGAGGAGGAAGGCTCTTTGTGTACATCGGAGTGTTGAATGCCACCTGAGTAATCTC
>ULGT01000002.1:25087-85109 GCA_900519025.1 Yarrowia porcina
AGCATCACATGGTGTGTCGACAGCAAGAGAAGAGCAAGGGAAAACACGAGAAGAAGGAGAAGAGTCAACATGCCCAGGAGCATGTGAGACAGGGCTGGAGGACATCGGCCGCAGCGAATGACNATCACAACATAGTGTATGACTTTACGGATAATTGAGTCAAATACATACATCGATCGAAAAGGATGTTCACGATTTGCTGGCATGGTTTCAAGTACCAGTAAAAGGTACGGACTGGTATAATCGGGTGCATCAGTTTCGTGCCTGATAGGTGAACTCAAATTTTATGTCAGGTCATGCAGGTAAATTGGAAAGTCGCGTCGACAGTAAAGTTTTCACACGCGTTGTGCACGAAACTAATTAATGCAGTCTTTCCCTCTTCATTGATACAGAGTGAAATCACCCCTTTTCCCCAAAATCAACAATGGTGAGTTTTGCTGAGGCCCGCGCAAATTACCAAGCAAAATATGGGATCAATCCCCTTCCGAAACACGCAAACTGGATTCCACCAACTAATTGCAACAACCCCGAAGACATTATTCGCGACTTTCTCAGCAGAGCTCTGCCGCTAATAGAGTACACCTGCGTCGATTACAGTCTTAAGGTCATGGACATGGCGTTGGTGAGCAAACACATTCTGCCGTGCCTTCTGCAGCTCGAGGTTGACATGATTTGTACACTGTCTGCACTCTTGCAATACATCCCACGTGAATATGTGGTTGGTTTTGTCCAATCATTCGTGACATTGACTCGGGAACACCAGCTCAAGTTCATCGCGTCAGCCAAAACTACTCGTGACGGTGAGTTGCTGTGTAGCTGGATGGCAGACATCTTCTTTGAAAAAACGTCCCTCATCAACATGCCCTCCCCACCTCCCAAGGCCGTTAGCTATATCGATCTCACCTCTACCGAAACTCCCCAGTCTACCAATACCGGAACTCACGCGGTGGCAACCACAACAAAGCCAGCCCCTACAAGCCAGCCTCCCAACGCTCAGTCAACTGCAACAAAGTATCGTGTGGGCACTGTATTGCCAGGCTTTCCCAAGACGTACGTTCAGTTCAAATCTGAGAGCACTGGAAAGAAGTGGACATTGGTCGCAGGTACAGTCACGAATCGTGGCGTTGTTTTGCCAGACGGTACAATCAACCCCAATTATACTGGCAACAAACAGGGGACTTCTGTCGGGCTGACTCCTGTCGGGGTTCCAGTGAATGAACCTATTGCTGTTGAAAAAACAGCTACCCCAAGAGTAGTGGCTACTGCCACGAAGCCGTCAAAACCTGCATCTTCTGCAGCGGCTTCTTCTGCGACCTCCAAGTCTACTGCCGTTTCTAAAACTCCTGCCAAAGTCCCTCCCACTACAGCGGCACGAGCTGTTGTGCCTGAGCCCCCTAAACCTGTCGTTAAAGCCCCGACGCCTCGAGATCCATCCACTGCTCTCATTGTGCGAACTCCCTGTCCAGTGACGACCAAGCTCAAAGTTGAACTCCTGTTCAGAAAATACCTACAAGAGAACGACTCGCCAGTTCCTAATCCATGGAAGAGACTGGAGGAGCGCGACAGTGACAGTGTGATAGCGAGTCTGCAAGCCAAGTATCCTCCTCTAATCACCAGCTGGCCTGAAGATTTGCATCCTTCTGAAGATATTACGTTTGCAACTCGTGAAGACGCGATCTTCCATGCCACGGTATACGCGTTCACTCGCCACTACCAGTTGGTGACGCGTTTCAAGAACGGCATGACTTTCCTTCACTGCAATAGAATGTGCAGAGATGTAATTGATCGTGCTTCTTTTGGCTCCAAGGCTCAGTGGAGCAGTCGTCAGAGCTGCAAGTTTTCTCTAGCTGTGCAGCAAGAGGCTAGTGACAGATGGGTTCTCAAGCATGTCCCCGGGTGCTCTGAACATAATCATGCACCTAGCATCAACCCTATTGCGTTCGTCGAGTACGATAGCTTCTTTGAATGCCTCACACTTCCCTCTTTCGAACGGGTGGAGGCGGAGCTGGAGTACTTGCACCTTCAACATAATGACGGTGTGTACAGTCTCGAAGAGCTTCCTGCGTTCTCCAAAAAGTTGTGTCCTCAAGCGAATCACACAAAGAGTAGCCTGGTAAAGTATTTTAAGGGCTTACGACAAGCTAGATTGGAGGGCTCAACCCCTTACGAGGCGCTCTACAACATGTTTGAAAAGGCACCGTTCCTACGTGCCAAGTGCAGAGTCAACAACCACAACGCCCCGGACACAATCTTTTTCGCTCACACTGAGGGCTACCAACTATGGCGGGCTTACCCTGAAGTCGTGTTTATAAATGACGACTGCGGGACATGCAAGGTTGATGGCAAGCACCAGCGTATCGTGTTGATCCAAGGTATTGACTGTCACAATTCGTCTTTCTCAATTGCAACTTGCATAGTCGAGCGGAAGTCTGCACGCGAGGAGATTGATGCGCCTTGCTGGAAATGGATCTTTGCCGAGCTCAACAAGATGCGATGTGACTACATCATTCCTGAACCTAACTTCATCCAAACAACGTCGACCGAGATTGGCACCTTGAGGGCCTGTGAGAGGGCGTTCCCAAACTCCCACGTTCAAATGGATCCTGATTCCGCCAGTGACTTTGCGGAATCTACCGTGCGCCGCTTTTTCAGGAGCGAACGCCACAAAAGCGATGCTTTGTGGTCGTGGAGTCAAGTCGTCCAAGCTGAAGACGAATATATGATGGATCGGACCATGAGCAAGATCAAGAACTGTCGTCTCTGCCCCAAGGGCGAGAAGAACTTCTTAACTGAGATGAAGAAGTACATGAGGTTTGCAGCCATGGGTCTCAAGAACGAAAGCATGCATTTCGAAGTGGATGGAGTCATTGAATACGACCATGCCGAAGACATAACTAGAGAGCATGAAAACATCTTCGAAATGGTACGCTGCATGCTTCACTGGATGGTTGATTCTTACAGCAAGAGTGCAAGGAAGAGTGCGCACCAGCTTGTGAACTTCCATCAGGGGCTCTCCGCCTGGCTTGGAGATTGTGTGCACATCATTTCGATTGCAGCCCTCGTGCGAGTGCATGTTATCATTATGAGGAAGCTCCCCCGCGAGCGTGAGTTGCACAGCAGCAGTATCTGCTATTGCATTAGGTCGCGTGGATTCCCTTGTGTACATGAGCTGGACAAGATCACCAAGCAGCGAAAACTATCTCCAGATGACTTTCACCCACACTGGCGACTTCTGCAAGTGGACTTGGCACCGGTTCCCATTAGTGGACAGGGAAAGTATACGAAGGAATGGGCCGCTTTGAAGACTGGCAAAGATGTATTCTCCTCTCAGTTTACAGAAACGTTCAAGAAGCCTCGGGTTGTCAAGCCCAAGGCTGTCGGCAAGGAAAATCAACCCCCAGCCAAGAAGCGAAAAGTGACATGATTCGTGATAAGATGACAATAATGATAGATGTGAAATTTAATATAACATTTGAGAAAATATCTGTACTTGTGGTACGTAGTGCTGAAACTAATTCTAATGCCCTCTTGTGTAAAAGAAAAAGTCTAGGTGGCCAGACGAGGTATCTGCTTCGTTTATAAGGGTCATTGCTACAATTGCAACTGGTACGGTACTTGTATTGAAAAGTTGTCATTACATGATATCACGCCGAGGCGCTCTCGAACGTCTTGTCGAATTCATGTACTGACGGATGGGTAAGTTTGGTCGGTAGCTCGAATGAAACCAATCGCAAGTCATCGGGAGCCCTGACCCGCGATAGAGCCACGTATGCCTGTCCACCATCAATACGCTTCATATTCACCATTGTCCTCCGGAGTGTTTGGCCCTGTGCCTTATGAATAGTGAGAGCCCAGGACAAGGCCAGTGGCAGCTGTTTACGCCTGCAGATGGTGGGGTAGACCTTTTCTTGAGGCCGGCCTTTGCTATAGGTTGGCTTGCCGTAATCTAGCTCTTCAAAGTCTGTCTCACTTACCAAGAAGAATTTGTTGCTTAGTTGTCCTTGGTTGTCGCCTACTTTTATGACCACCTGTAATGGGGTGTTGAAATCAGGGTTGGGTGGGATGATTGTCTCGTCATCATCTGATTTGTACTTGTCCTTTTGGCGCGTTGCTTCTGCTCTGTAGGAGCCATCAATCACTACCAGGGCATCTCGATAGTATCTCCATGGACGTGTGAATGTAACACCGGCAGCGCTCTCAATACCTTCGGGGATCGTTCTGTCCAAGGTATCCAGTCTGATACTGTTATCTCGAAAGTAGGAATAGAGAGGATACAGAATATCAAAGTCATTAACGTACTGACGGTAGAGGAGTGGGGTGATCAAAAATGCCACTCGACCCAGGTGACCATTCACAAGACCGAGTGCTCTATCATTGACCAGGAACATTACTTGAGCACCCAGTTTCAGCCGAACCACTTCTGCGGCCCGGAATTTTTTCAGAATGTCGCTTATCACCGAGGCGTGGTAAGAATCTGTGTTGCGGTAATCTGTGGAAATGAACTCCACCTCAGGACCCTCAAGTTCGCGTAGATTGGTGGCGTTGATCTTTGCAACCTCCTCATTTGTGCCACTCAGATAAACAACCTCCTTGCGGTCGTCTCGTTTGCCCACAAATTGAGAAAAGTACTCGTTCATGATTTTGGCGTCTTCTTTACCGCCATTGTACCTTCTGAGCAAGTCTAGCATTTTCGAAAACTCCGAGCCTTGAACTTGACGTTTTGTTACGGAGAGGCGGAACTTGCTGTTCTCGAAGAGCTCCTTGAAAACCTTGGACTTGAACAAATAGTCCGGCCCAACATCGACCCTGTTATCGTCTTTGTCTCCCTCCTTGTCATTGTCTGCAGCAATCCGCTTCTTCATTTTTTTCGAAGGGAAGGCAAACAATGATTTCTTAGGATTCTCTTCAATGGGGGGTATCTGGAAAAAGTCTCCAACACAGACAACCTGCATGCCCCCGAATGGTACCTGCATCAAGTCTTTTCCACGCGGAGCATGGTCCTCTTCATACCCTTGGGGAGTATAATCATGAGCCCAGGCACCACCCTCCGCAAATTTACTACGCTCCGATCTGATAATACGAGCTATTTTATCGATTTTGTCGAACACAGACCCTGCCAACTGGCTTGCTTCATCGATAATGAGCAAATCTGTTGCATACCAGTTGTGGCTAGCGTTTTTCTTCTTCAGCCTTGAGAGGCATTCTGACACAGTGGCTTTCATCAGACCAAGCCCAGCCCACTTGTATAACGTTTGGCCCTTGATATTAACAGATGCTAGACCAGTAGGTGCTGTAACTGCGCACTCGATGCCTTCACTCTCGCACCATCTCGCAATCTCCTCGATGAGAACTGACTTTCCGGTACCAGCCTGGCCAGTAAACATGAGACTCTGGCGACTTTTGACCTTATCTAGAATCGCCTGCTGCTCTTCAGTGAGGGTGACCGAAGGAGCAGGAATAGTTGTAGGGCACTTTACGGGTTTATTGAACTGTGCAAACTTGATGATGGGACCGAGTGGCTGTTGTATTGACTCCTCGGGTAGAGTTGATGATTTCGTTGAATGCGCTGTATCTTCCTTCTTCTTGAGACGCTCGTCCTCATGTTTCGCGTCCTTTACAATCACGTTTGTGATGATCACGTCCTTCTCCCTCAGCTTATTCTTCCTATGTTCCATAAGCTCCTTGTAGTAGCTCGCGACATCGCGTTTCAGCAGCCGTTGCAGCTCCTTATTCTGAAGCAACGAGACTTCAGGTTTGCTCAGCCCAGGGTTAATTTCTTTGATCTCACGTAGTTCTTTTTGGTAGCAATAAACGAACGCCTTGATCTCGTCTCGAGTCCACCCCTGCAGCCAGTCCTTGGAGCAGGAGCAGTTGTTCACCTTGGCCGAGTTGCCTGAACCTTCATCTTGACGCTGACGCTGCTGTCTCGGAGACTCTTGGTTGAAGCTGGCTCTCCTTTTCGCGGAAGGGCTCAACGAGCTCTCCATCTTTTGCAATTAGTGCTCAGTTTGATGCTGGAGAATGCACTTGACACGTCCCAAAATGTGTTAGAATAGAGTTCTGATTCACTTCTCAGCTGTGAGATTAGCCTGAACCAAATCATGGCTGTGGATCTTGATAAAAAAATGACCCTACAAGTAGTGCAAATACATTTATTTCAAAGGTACACGAAACTCTCCAATATCGGAGTTAGGGTGTATTGGATTTGTGCAAAAAAGGAAAAATTTCTACTAATATGCTTTAGATAAGTGGGAGATTATCAGTGATGGGCTGTACAAGTGCAGATCGTAATAAATTAATGTGAATTGATATTGTCTCTAGTGACTATTACTTCCTTGGAGGTGCTCGATTTAGTTTGAGCTTGACTGTTCTAAGAAATGCCGTAATGGGGTTTTTGGTAGGGGGTAAGTCTTCCTCATCCTCAAGAGCAGGTTGGCGTTCTTCAGCCAGAGTGGCATCGGCGGCGTCACTCTCGGGTTTGGCTGCGAAGAGTGCCTTGGCCTCACTTTGTGCCTTGGCCTTGGCTTCACTCTCTGCCTTGGCTTCACGTTCCTTCTTGGCCTTGGCTTCACGTTCCTTCTCGGCCTCGGCTTCCCGAGCTGCCCTAATTCTGGCTGCAGCTTCGGCCTTCTCCCTTTTCTCAGCAGCCAGAATAGACTCAATCTCTTTCTGTCGCTCTGCCTCTCGTTTTCTCCACTCCTGTTGGACACGAAGATTCTCAGCAGTCTTCTCGGCATCCTTCTCAGCGGCAGATTTCTCATCAGCCATAGCGGGCGAATCACTGTCTTCAGAAGAGTCTGAATTCATTGCATCGTGTTGCCTCTGCTGTTCAGCCTTGGCCGCCCTGTCGGCTGCTTCGAGAGCCAGGCGTTGCTCCTCTACGGCCTTGTCTGCCAGACGCTCTCGTTCAGCCTCTTCAGCAAGTCTTCTCTTCTCTGAGGCGAAAGCTGCCAGCGCCTCCTTAGCTTCATCAGTTTGTTCTAACGAAAACGTAACCCGCTTTGACGGAGCGGCAATAGCTGGGCGCTGCTTTTCCGCCGTCTTGTCTGCCAGACGCTCACGTTCAACCTCATCAGCAAGGATTTTCTTTTCTGCCACGAATTCTGCCAGCGCCTCCTTGGCTTCATCAGTCTGTTGTGACGAATTGTTTGCGGCCCGCTCAAACGGTCTAACGTCCTCGGCAAATCTATGATGTTCAAGCATTCCAGGCACTTCAGGCACTTCAGGCTTTTCGGCAGTAGTGTTATTCTCATTTTGTTTCTCAGTCAGAAGTGTCTGTGTGATCTCCTCTACCGACATCTCAACATCCTCAGCGTCCGCTTGTGCCATTGCTCGTTTGTCTCTTTCAACCTCAGCCCCGCCCTCTGGCAACCCTGGCTGCTCAGCTTCATCTGTGGCTATTCGGTCTTTTCCAGCCACTGAAACAAGCTCGTTATTCTCCTCCGCAAGATTGTTGATAGCCTTCTCAGTGGTAACATCTTCAGTATTTTGAGTGGTCTCTTCCTGATTCTTTGCATCGGCCTCATGATTCACAACTTCGACCACAGCTTCTGTGACCTTGATATCCTGCTTGAAGATGTTCTCGTGAGATCCCATATCTTCCACAGCGTCCTTCTGGGAAGTGAGATACTTTTCCTTCTCCACTATTATGTCTTCCTCAATTGTTTTTCCCTCCACATGCTGTTCCTCCTCCGGAGGCGTTGCCTTCTCCACAAGTCTTTCTTCCTCCGAGGGCTTGTTAATATCCACAAATTTTTCTTCCTCAAGAGACTTATTTTGCTCCGTGGGCGGTTCCTGTCCCATTGGCTGTTCATGCTCCGCAGGTCGCTTCTGTTCCACAAGCTGTTCCTTTTCCACAGGTCCCTTTTCCACAGGCTGTTCCTTCTCAAGGGGCTGGTCCTGCGTCACAGATTGTTCTTGCTCTACAGGGGTTTCCTGCTCCACAAGTTTTACCTGGTCCACAGGGTTTTCATCTACCACTAATTTTTCCTCCTCCACTGGCCTTCCATTCTCCACTGAGTCTCGCACCTCCACTGAGTCTCCCTCCTTCACTGGGCCTCCCTCTTCTGTTGTAATGGCCTCCACTGTAATGGCCTCCACAGGTTCTTGCATACCCTCAAGTCTCTCCTTTTCCTCGGGTCTCACCTCCTCCGCAATCTTTCGTGCTCTCTTAGCCTCTCTCTGGTCAATGTCTGCCACAATTTCTCTTGGCATCACCTTCTTGTGTCTCTTCCACAGCATGTACTCAACAACGCGTTTAGATTCAGCGTCAAATTCCAGCTTTTCGGACGTTACAGATAACATATCAGGAGAAAGCGTGAAATGTTGGGAGAGGGTGATAACTTCAGTGATTTTTCTCTGACGTTTCTTGGGTATTGTTTCCGGCCTAAAGGCATCTATCGGCTCCCGTAGAAAGGGGTTCAAGGGGAATACACGTGACCAGGTTTTGTCGCTAACCCTCGTACTAGGTAGAGAAAGCTCCAACACATACACTGAATGATGACCGCTATTCAAGTGGTCTTTTGTAGCGCCACATTGGATGTCCCGGGAATGCCTAGTGAAAGGACGCTTTTGTAACCCGGCAAATTTCCCTGAAATGAGATGCTCCCAGGCCTCATGACTGTTTTCCTCTCTCAGTAATCTGAATGGCAACCGTTCTCTCAAAGTTCTGTTGGCGTCTTCCATGGCTGCTGATGCGTCTTCCACGATTCTCGCTATTGGTGAAGGAAGAGAGCGTGCCACGGGTTCGTATATACATATAGCAGTGTTAAAGGGAACCATGTACTGGAAAGTCTTTTGAAACACGCTTCCAAGCCATTCATTCTTTCCTCGGCAGGCATTGAAGCAAATCAGGGCCAACGGCTGACCAAATTTTTGCAGCTGTCTGAAAAGAGCGTCTCGAATGTACTCGATGAGATCTTGGAAGTTTTTCGGTCGTATAGGTGTGCTAAACCGAACTGCCTTGGTAAGAAAGTCAATGAAACACAGAGAATAGCCAGTTGTTTCGGACAAATGAAAAAGACCAAAAAATACAACACCAGGTCTGTCGTAAATTGGGTTTAATTCTGGACTATTCAGATGTATCTGGAACACCTTCTCCCAGGTTTTCCGTGCCAGTTTATCTTTCAAGCCTTGGGTCACTGCGCGATCAGCCTCTGTATCATTGACTCGCGCCTTCAGAGCCCTATATGTCTGTTCAGCGTCCTTATGGAAGCTCTTTGTACTCCATGAAATGATACTCCTCACCAGTTCCGTTGGAATCCCTCCAATCTCAAGTCGCTCTTTCAAAACTTGGCTCACGTAAGCAGCATCTGTCGAGTAGCCCGTCATGAAATGTGCAGTGAACACCGCCCAAGGCACGTGATTTTTTGATAGCCTTAGAAACTCCTCGCCGGTTTCTGGGTCTTCATCAATTATGAGACTGGCTCCTTGGCTTTCCTTCTCGTACTCTGTCGAGTCCTGTAATGTGTAGTTGTGTGAGACGCGTCTGTACCATGCCGAAAATAATAAGAAATATGAATCGCGTCGGTCGAAGACTTTGGGTAGCGACAGTGACTCCCGTACATTCCGATGTAGTCTCTCTTCCATGTGACGGGTCCAACGAGTAGCAAGTTGTGCCAAACCGAGATTTGGAACTGTAGTGAAGTTGTTCTTCTGGGCTTGTTAAGCTTGGTTTAGAAGGTGGAGATCTCGAGATGCAGGAGAGAGGCCTCAACTATAAAACGCCAGTTCCACAACAACACAAATAGATTAGATCTTGGGAGTAAGGAAATAGGCACCAAACTCCAAAGATTCTCTTCAAGTCTTATCTGCACAAAATACATAGTAGGTCAGCTACAATTACCACTTTTCTGCATTTCCAGAGCAGTCTCATAAATGGGTGTTGCAATTCTTTCCCAATATCGATCTGTAAACACCAGCACATTCATTATGCATGCACAATATAATAATATTGGGCGACGATAAAAAAACACTGGACCTGCCGTTCCTGTAATATCACTGCTTCAACGCGATGTGTGCTCCCAAACTTACGTAATCAGCCCTAACCCCCAACCTTAATCTCAATATGCACCTACATATTCACCCCAAGCGCCAGAGCTACTCACACAGTAATGGCAGACGAAGACGCTGACTGGGCCAGAGCCCTCGGCGGAGATCCTTCCAACGTTGGAGGTATCATTCCGTCGCTTGATGGTGCAGATGCGATCAAACACGCTGCAGATGCAATCGATTTCGAGGATGAAGACGAGCTTGCTGATGATGAGCTACCTGAGGAGGAAGAAGCAACTGGAAACAACGTGATTCCAGAGGACGAGGAGGAGATGGTTGTCGAGGAGGAGGCGGGCTTGTCCATGTCTGGAAATGACAGCATGGGTGGCTTCCAGTTCAATATTGGAGAGGACGAGCTGGGAGGATTTGATCTAGGCGATGACGAGCATTGGAGTCAGAGCTGGGGAGGAAACGAGATGGAGGAGATGCCTGTGATGGATGAGTACGACGACGGTGGAGTCATTCATGCTGGAATGCTGAATAACAACGCCAACAACCACAACCATGTCGTGCATGCTGGAGATCCTGGAGTTTCAGACGAGGAAATGGAGATGGAAGGCTCGGTGGCTGATGGGCTGGATATGAAGCTGGACGCCGATGAGCTTGGTGAACTGGGCAAGCTTGGACCTGCAGATAAGATGGATGCCTCGGGATTTGACGACATTCAGCATATGAACATCCAAGAACTCAACCTCGAGGAGATTGCTCAGATGGCTCGTCAGGCAGATCTCGACATGCTCACCATGTACTTTCCTGGATTCCAAAAGGGCAAACCCATGAAGATGAACTCACTCTTTTACAACAAGTTTGCTGTTCTGAGTCTGCCCAAGCCTAACAACGCTCGTCCTTGCGTTCCCACAAAAACCAAGCTGGAGGTGGCGCCAGATGAACGCAAGATGACCAGAGGGACCACATGGGTCGATAATGCCAAACGACGGGTTGGTATTGTGACTGTCACTGAAGCCGAGACTGGAGACAGCAAGCAGGTTTCAACAAAAGAGAGCAGCACCACCCAATCAGCAACAGACCAACAGCTGCATTTTGATATTACTGATTGGAAGATTACATGGGGAGATGAGGAGGATGAAGATGGAGATGTGGACATGGAGGACAGGAAAGCCACGGAGGAAAAGGAGGTGGTTCCTCAGCTCGGTGTCCACAGGAACGAAGAGACGTGGAACGACGAGGCTCTGTTTGAGGGAGATGCCCTGAGCCAGGTTAAAAAGGTGAATCTGGATATGAATGATCCCAATTTGCTGTTCATCAACACAGATGGTCGTGTATCACGAAATGTCGCTCCTGCCATCCCAGCAACTGAGCTGCAACTTCGTAACAGATTCAATCTCAGTAACGACCGAGCTTATGATATGCTCAAGGAGAACACACAGAGCAAGGTGCGAGCAACTATTGGTAACTTGTCCATTGATCACTCCATGCCTGCTCTTCGGCTGCAGAGTCCCTTCTACAAGGTCCGAATTTCCAAGCCTCAGGCTCGTTCGTTCCATCGGCCTTCTTTTGTGGTGAAGCCAAACACTACAGTTCACTTTTCGCGAATGAAGATCCGAAAGAAGAAGCGAGACAAGGGCAAGCCTATCAAAGATCTGTTGGCAAAAACTACAGACTTGTCTCTGGGTGACTCAGCTCAGTATTTCCTCATGGAGTATGCTGAGCAGTTTCCCATGACGCTCTCCAACTATGGTATGGGTTCCAAGATGATCAACTACTACAGAAAGGCTTCCCCTGAGGACACATCTCGACCCAAACTTCCAGTTGGAGAAACACATGTCCTCTCTGTGCAAGATAAATCCCCCTTCTGGAACTTTGGATTTGTGGAGCCCGGGAAGATTGTGCCTACTCTGTACAACAAGATGATTCGAGCACCGGTGTTCAAGCATACCCCACGTGATACCGATTTTCTCATGATCCGTTCCACTGGAGGTGATGTGGCTGGAGCTGGCCAGAAGTACTTCCTGAGAAACATCCCTCACGTCTTCACTGTTGGTCAGACATACCCAGTAACAGACGTTCCTGGCCCTCACTCTCGAAAGGTCACCACTGCATCCAAAAACCGGTTGAAGATGATTGTTTACCGAGTGTTGAACGCGTCGCCATATCATCGAATCAACGTGAAGGATATCGCAGAGCATTTCCCTGATCAGATTGATACACAGAACCGACAGAGGCTCAAGGAGTTTATGGAGTACCAGCGAACCGGAGAAGACCAGGGTTACTGGAAGGTGAAACCCACAGATACTCTTCCTGGAGAGGATGGTATCAGAACCATGATCACCCCTGAGGATATCACTTTGCTTGAAGCCATGCAGGTGGGTGTACAGAACCTCGAGGACGCTGGATATGGTCGAACAGATGACATTGAAAGTGACCACGAGAACGGAGAGGAATCTGGCCTTTCTCTGGAGGAACAGTCTGCTCCATGGAACCTGACACGAAACTTCATCAATGCAACCCAGGGTAAGGCCATGCTGCAGCTTCACGGTGAGGGAGATCCTTCTGGACGAGGAGAGGGCTTCTCGTTCCTCAAGACGTCAATGAAGGGAGGTTTCCAAGCCGCTGGAGAATCTGTCAACGAGAAGCTCGACAAGAGCAAGTTTGGTGGGCACAAGTACAATGTTGCCCATCAGCAGCGTGCTTATGATGACGAAATCAGTCGAATCTGGTACGCTCAGTGTCGAGCACTCAGCAACACCAAGGTGCCTGAGGAGAACGATGAGGATTCAAAGTGGGCCGATGCCGAGGAGCAGCGAGAACAGCGAGAGCGTGTATCCACTCCTGGCTTCTCTGGAGCTGCTTTCCCAGACGACGATAACATGTCTCTCATGTCAGGTGATTCGGCAATGCAGCAGCGAAACAAGGTACTACGAATCACTCGTATGGTCAAGGATGAGCATGGTATCATCCAGCGTAAGGTGGAGACTATCAAGGATCCCAGTGTCATCCGTGCATACATTCGACGACGAAAGCTGATGGACGAGGCCAAGCTTACGCTGGACGATCTGGACCCCACCAACGACGAAGAGGCCAACAAGCGAAACAAGCGGTTGCTGGAGGAGCGACTGGAGGATCTGCGGAAGAAGGGCGAGCGACGAAAGCAGCGACAGGCCCAGAAGCAGGGTCTCAACACAATCAATCTGGGCACAGATACGCCTCCCCCTTCTGGAAAGGGTGTTGGAAAAGGAAAGGGTCCCCGGCAGTGCAAGAACTGTGGAGCTTATGGCCACATTCGAACAAACAAGAGTTGTCCCATGTACAACCAGCTCGAAGGACCTGCCAACTTATAGTGTCGCATGGAGGAAAAATAAATTATTATATATTGCACTTGATCTTGCAGAACGTATGTGAGCTGGTGGCGTCAGTTTACAATCGAATCCGTAGCAGTTTCGTAGAAGCAAGACATGTATCGTCTTTTTATCATTATTCTAGATAGTCAATAGTGATTTGAAACCACCATGTAAAGAGACCACATGAGATCACTAAGGATAAGCAGCGTCGTACATCATTCTCTCCGAAATCTCACGGTCTGCCAACTTGCGGGGAGGGTCAACTACCATCTCTCGCTTGTCCACGTTAATGGCACAGTAGAAGATCCAATTGAGGTACGAGCAGTGGTTCTTGAGAATGTTGAGTCGTTCCAAAAGGTTGAAAGATCCATGGTGACACTGGTCGTTTTCAGGTCCAGCACAGGCATGTACATCTTGGAGGGGTGCATTGATTCCAGTGGGATCGCTGATGTAGACTTCTCCAATAGTGTGTGAATATCCAGCAGGCCATCCGACAAAAAAGTCATTCCAGTGGGTGACACGGTACATTCGTCTTTCCGGGTTGATAGATAATCCGTCATCCCCCTTCTTGAAAAATAAGGAGTCGACATAGCTAGCAAATTCCTTGTTTCCAAGTCGAGGTTGTCCATAGTTGATGAGTGTGGGATCAAAGCCGAGGTTTTTCAAGTTGATTCCCATAAAAAGAGCAGTCACAGCTCCCAAAGAATGGCCCGTGACAATCAACTTGTAGTCGGTATTGTTAGCAAGAAAACTGTCCAGCTCGTCCTTCACATTACCCATAGTCTCTCTGTAAGCCTTTTGGAAACCATCATGGACTTGACAGCCAGGACATTCAACGTGAGCTGAAGGGCTTGTAGAGTTGATGTTGGTGGTGTTAAGTGGAGGCAAACTGGTCATGTAGGGATTTTGGACTGTTTGAATGTCGGTAATAGCATCGGCCAGGGAGAATGTGCCTCGGAAAACAATGTACTTTTCCTTTCTGGTGTGATCATGGGCCAAGAACCCTGTCACCGAAGTCGAGAAGAAGTTTCCTCCAAACTGATAGTCAAGGGTTACATTTGGGAAATGCTCACAAGACTTTCCACAAGTGAAATCGGTTTGTAGAGCAAATGGACCTGGAGCTCGGACACAGTAGGCAATATTGGAGAGCCTTCCGTACTTGAGCACAAAGTCATAAGTGTCCTGAGTAATAGGAGCGATTTGAGCCAGAGCCTGAGTGGCTAGTAGAAATGTGATGATGAACGAAAGCACTGGGTTAGTATGGTCTTGTAGAGAGCTGATGGTTCTCTGCTGTTGGCACAAGTGCTCAGACTCACTTCTGACTGGAATTGAAGCCCAATCGATTGAATGGTGCCCTAGTATTTGATACAGGGTATTCGTCCATTTATATACTACAGATACTCAAACTGGGAAGTGGTACACGTTCTTTACGTGTACGGTAGCTTGATCTTGAAACGGTGTTTTGGGTTGAATGGCAGGTGGGCAACATTTCATAACGTCGATCAATTTACAAGGGCATGTAATACTCCAGATGTGACTGTGACGAGCGCCAAATAACTGTACTCATAGTCTAGTTGCATTCATGCTGACTCGCATTGCGACAAAAGTGGTTTCGAACCGCTATTGAAACGAGCAATGAACTCGTCGAGGACATGTTCAAGTTGATACTTCCACCTACTTAAACGGTCTAGATGTCTCCAGAAACAAGACTGACAGGGGTCACTTCACACTTGACGATCATAGAGCTCTCAAATGGCTCAATTGGACAGTGTTTGCTTTTGTTTCCCCCTCACAAGTTGGCGTTGAGGTACACACCGGTATGGTATGTTTCCAGAAGCTAGATGTCTATATAGTCAACGCCGGGCAGCACATACACGAACTAAGAGGTTCAGAAACCGTCCCTTAACTCAGCCCAGTGCTGACTTCAGCAATTCGTTCTTGGGTCCTGGACCTACTTCTCGTGGAGTTGTGGACTTATGGGGCAAGTCCTGTTGTAGTATTACCGTGGTCATCATGCCTAGACTCGTCCCGTAACGGGGATTGTGTCGATCTTCAATCGGTTTGAGAGTGTCATAGAAGACCACTTATCAAAAACCTCATTCCAATCTTGGTAATAATAAGTCGCTATACGTGATCTATGAATGCTATTGTGTTCATGCATGGTCTCGACCCTGTCTCAGATCTGGAATGATGGTGGAGATACACTGCTAACAATACAACATCCTACAATCAGTAAGGGTAAGTTGTAACTAAGAAGTATCTTCTACAATTACTGGTCTCGTGTTTGCATTAGGCAGATGTCTGCTTTTGTTCTATTGTAAAATAACATAAGTTAGCTATAAATAATTAGTGTCTAGGTCGATGCATGGCAACACTTGCCAGCCCTTCCAGAAGACTCTTGTCAAAGGGCTTCTGAAGGAAGCCTTGCTGGTGACCCAGAGAGCCGGCCGGGGGGAGCGTTCGGATGCTCATTGGCGGCGGCGAGGAGAGAGATGAGGTGGAAGAGGCAGTGGAAGCGGTGGTGGCGCTGGGAGGCGCACTAGAGTGAGCCGAGTTGACGGCAGCCATCACCACAGCATCAGCCACGTCGTTCTTGGGCAGCTTGGGAGCCACGGCAAGTCGCCAGTGGTTGATTTGCTGGGGGAATCGTCGCTCCACAACCTCTCCAGCCATGTGAACAGCCTCGTAATCGATTTCGGATCCAAAGGCAGACACAAGACCAGAGATGAGAGAAATCACCTCATGTACAAAGTACTCCGAGATAAGGGGCACGGCGGCCATCAGAGAGGTGTCGACAGTGTCCACCAGAGAAGAGATGGTAGAAAGAATCTTCTCCCAGCCCTGCTGCTGCTGGTACTGTCGGATAGCCTCGGCGTAGAGACTCATGGCCTTGGCCCAGGAAACAGCCTGGCCTCGTACACTCTGCACTAGTCTATCAAAAGTGTGTTGGGTGAGGGAAGGGTTTCCGGGCTGCAGCAGCGACTTTTTGAACCACTCGTGTCGCTGCAGCGAGAACGACTGAGTTTCGGGGGTGGCCACGGACAGAGCCAGAGCCACCAGAAAGTTGAGACCCTGCAGCTTGAGCAGCACCTTGGGAAGACCGTCACACATGGTCACCAGAACAAGCTGGGGGTCCATGAGAGCAGGTGTGCTCATTCGCAGAGAGTGGAGCCGGTCCAGCACAAACACCAGCATGTGGAGTCGGTAACAGGTGTCCCAGATGGACTCGTTGTCGACATTGTTGTGTGTGGAGGTAGCCTCGTTGTTGTGGTGGGTCATCAGGTTGAGAGCAGCTTCAAACTCGGGCCGCTTACCGGTGGTGTAGATGGTGTGAATACCAAGAGCGTAGCCCTGGGCAACAGCAGTAGCAAGACGAGAGTAGTCCTGGGTCTGGACAAACACCAGCAGCTGGATCATGAGATGCAGAATGTGAGTAGTGGCGGCGGTGGAGCACGAGTTGTTGCTGATGGCCTGCTTGGCAGAGCCCACAGAGAGATCAGAATGAGCCTCACTGCTCGCCAATGCAATCTGCAGCTCACACAGCTGTCGGGCCACGGACTCAGAGCCAGTCTGAGCGCCGCCACTGGACACGTAGATGTTTTTGAGGGCCAGCAGCAGACACTCTCTGAGCTTGGCGCCAACCGAGGGCTCCGCCTGGACCAGCCACTGCTCCACAATGGCCTTGGGGGGCAGAATGGGCAGAATGGGATGCACCACCTGGTAGTAGTTGTCGAGGTACTTTTCTTCGCTGCGCGAGGGAGGAGGAGTAGCAGTTGTGTGGCCCATGTTATGAGGCTGCTGCTGCTGCTGAGCCTGATGAGAGGCAAAGCTGCTGTGGGGAGGACTGCTGCTCTGGGTGGGAGCGTATCCCTCGCTCTTGGGTGCAGGGTTGGGCATGGTCATGTTAGGAGGGTATCCAGGCAGAGAAGCCCGTCGGTCGACCTTGAAGAACATGTTGGGTCGGTACATGTCCATGGGAGGCACCGACGCGGGCGGAGCTCCAGGTGCAGCCTGCTGCAGCTGTTGCTGTTGGGGAGAAACAGGACGGGTGAAGTTGAGAGCGTGGATGGAGGGCAATCGAGACCCCGACTGTGTTTGAGAGAAGGCTCGCTTTCGCATGGGATAGTCTGCTCCAGCAGATCCAGGCACATTGACTGGTGGCGAGGGGGGGAAGACGGGAGCCAGCTCATCTGCCGTAGGAGACATGAGATCCTTCTCCGACTTGGGGTGGATGAACACTGGCTGTGAGGTTCTGTTGAAGGAAGAAGTCGACTCTCGTCTATGTCTGTTGTGTTAGTAATCAATATTCAGGGTCCAGGACGAAATAGAGTTGTTTTGACTCATGAGTCACGGCAGTGCATAATCGAACACGCACCACACGACAATCGAAAGGAAGAGAGCACACAGCAGAAGTGGCAGCAGCAGGGTCGCATTTCCCGCTGGGCTCCCTTCCAAGTGCCCGAAAATCCTCCGTAATAATACTCACCCTTTAGTGGGCCCTCTCTTCATGGGGACACGGCTGAAAGTGCATGTTTCTCCGGTCTTTCGACACGAGGAGCATCTCGAGTCTGTGGGCTTATCGGGGGCAGCGTCACATCGAATCTGTGTTAGTTTTTTATTCTCTAAGACCTTTTTTCCTTTTTTTGCTCATGGCTCTCTGTTAATTCCAAATTATCACGCTCGGCAACGGATTCCAGGTTCGGATAAAAGAGGCTTTTAGACAGAGTCCCCTCTTCGGAATCGACGGGCCAATGACAGCGGCGCAAAAAATGCCAAAATGCAAGAAACAAGGTTGGGCCGGGGTTTTTGGGCGAATTATCGTGACCACAACTTTTGCCAAAGCCAGAGCGCATTAAGCTTTCCCAAAAGTCGCCGAGGGCCGAGCCGCCCAAAAGTCGCGTGGGGCCGGAACGGTGCGGCTGGACTCGGGTGGAGTCGGGGCCAGAAAGCCCAGATTTGGGGGAAATAAGGGAAAACGATTATTTTCCCCAGCCCGCCGAAATTCTGCCTGGCGAGCCCCCGCGGGCGGCCCTGCAAATAATATTCTGCCGCCGAGCAGCCGAATTTCCGCCCCAAGCGCCCAATCCGCAAATTTCCCGCTTATCGAATATTTCCGTCCAACCCTTGGTCCGCCATCGGCCGAAAAGAGGGGAAGGCGCAGCAGAGAGCCAGCACCGGAATATTCCGTTTTCATGTGGAGCACAAGGTTTACTCACTTTTTTCCGACGACACTGAGTTAGTTCAATTCTGGGGGAAGGGTCGGCAAGCAGCATAGCAACATGGCGGCGTAGGGTGATCGGTCCATTTTCTCGGGGATGAAAAGTAGCCGAAAAGAAGATGGGGGTAATGCAATGGTGAAGTGGTTGTTGTGTAGAACATTTCCAGCAGTTTTCCTCGGCCAAAAACACCACCCACAACATCACACTTGTGTGGCGTGCAATAAATGTTCCGAGCTGTTCCGCTCACCACACCCGCACCGCTCCCACAAGACCTCCCACAAGACTCTCCACCGCATCCAGAAGAGGGGAGAGGTGTTCAAATCAGGTGATCACTCAAGTATCTGACCTTTTTGTACCCCCCCTCAAATCTCTCCCATCACACTCCTCATGTTGTTTGTGTTGTAACGACCACAAAAGGCCCCTCAAGACCAGATTGCTCTTCCTAGCACACTCACCTCGTCGCAGGCTCTGGAGACCTTGGTTCTCTTTCGCGGGGGAACCGCTCCGTGTTGTTCAGTATCAGACATTGAAGTTGCGAGTCGGTTTCGGGTCCATTCTGGGGATGAAGCCATTATATATATCACACAATCTACAGGATGCAGTATCCTATCTACTCCGCACATGCACTCTGAGCTAAGTCCAAGAACTCTGTTTGCCCTCCCTCTTTGATTTTTGTTTGTGGGTTTGGGCCCTTCAAGGTCTCTTTTTCGTAGACCCAATGCATCAAGGATGGCAACCTTGTTCGGCTGGGGAAAATGTGGAGGAGCCCTCTGCGGCTAGAAAATGAAAATGCAAAAAAAAAAAAAAATCACGGAAACTCGGAAAAATGGAGGTACATACTGTAGTTCTTTTAGCCGCTGGGGCTGTACTCCAAATACGAGAAACAGCTCGTTTGAAACTCTTCAAAAAAAGCCCCTCACAAACTTCCTCATCTTTACCAATACCCCCCCCTTAGTTTTTTCAGCAGGGCATTTATTCCGAGACCTCTTGACTCAGGCTCTCTTTTTTTCCGTATAGCCTTTCCGACGCACGTGAGAGCAACGTGAACCACATCTGTACCTATAGACGGAGCGGTTGGTCCAGTTATCTATGATTCTGCGGTGAATAATATCTTTTTGGTCTGAAAAATATCTCGGCTTTTTGGCCTTCTCATAAAATTAGTCTAGATCTACTCTGTAGTGGTTTTAAGTGAAGGTGTAGAGGAGTATAGGCTGATGGTTGGAATTTGGATAGAAATTTTGGGGGGAAAAAAAAAAAAAAAAAAAAAAAAAAGGTGAATCCCTCCACATCTCATCACTGAGTCTACAACCCAGACATTGCACGATTTCAGCTGCAGCATGGCATCGGTTACTCGTATGTACGTTGTGAGGCCAGGTCATTTAGAGTCGGCCGACCGGCTAAATTAAAGTGCTGCCGGAATTACACCATACGAGGTGAAGACTCTGGAGAAGAAAAATATCACTACTTTTGGATTTTTGAAAAACGTGAAAAATATATAAAACGGGCGCCCCACCGCCACGGCGTATTTACCAGCTTTTCTCGTATTTCTTCCGGGCCAAACTCCCCTCCAAACTCTTGCACCCATGTTGTTTCATCCCACCGTGTGGGGTTTCCCGCGTGAAAATCAGAGCCAAAGAAAGTGTGAAAATTGATCCGAGCTGCCGCAACCGGGGCTGCTGAAAAAAAAAAAAAAAAAAAAAAAAAAAAAAAAAAAAAAAAAAAAAAAAAAAAAAAAAAAAAAAAAAAAAAAAAAAAAAAAAAAAAAAAAAAAAAAAAAAAAAAAAAAAAAAAAAAAAAAAAAAAAAAAAAAAAAAAAAAAAAAAAAAAAAAAAAAAAAAAAAAAAAAAAAAAAAAAAAAAAAAAAAAAAAAAAAAAAAAAAAAAAAAAAAAAAAAAAAAAAAAAAAAAAAAAAAAAAAAAAAAAAAAAAAAAAAAAAAAAAAAAAAAAAAAAAAAAAAAAAAAAAAAAAAAAAAAAAAAAAAAAAAAAAAAAAAAAAAAAAAAAAAAAAAAAAAAAAAAAAAAAAAAAAAAAAAAAAAAAAAAAAAAAAAAAAAAAAAAAAAAAAAAAAAAAAAAAAAAAAAAAAAAAAAAAAAAAAAAAAAAAAAAAAAAAAAAAAAAAAAAAAAAAAAAAAAAAAAAAAAAAAAAAAAAAAAAAAAAAAAAAAAAAAAAAAAAAAAAAAAAAAAAAAAAAAAAAAAAAAAAAAAAAAAAAAAAAAAAAAAAAAAAAAAAAAAAAAAAAAAAAAAAAAAAAAAAAAAAAAAAAAAAAAAAAAAAAAAAAAAAAAAAAAAAAAAAAAAAAAAAAAAAAAAAAAAAAAAAAAAAAAAAAAAAAAAAAAAAAAAAAAAAAAAAAATGACTTAACACGCCATTGGTTGGTAAAAAAAAAAAAAAAATCCCAAAATTTTGGACCTCAAATCTGAGCTTCCAGTGTACTGCTGGCAATAACTCATTTACTCTCCACCTTCTTCTACTAGTCCCCTCAGCCTCTCCCCCCTCACTTGAGTGTCGTCTTATCGTGTGTTTGGGCGCAAGTGAAAACCGTCTGTAGCTTAGTTTCTTTGTCGTGCATTATCGTCGGCATCTGGCTCGGTAAGCCGTTGTTGGAAATAAGGTTGGCCGAGTCGAAACGCCCTGAGCCATTGTCTATGGGGAGAACAGAACCTCTCAGAAAGTGTAGTGTGCACTTTGGAAGTGTGGGATTCGGTCTGACTCATTTAGGAGGATTCTGAGGCGTACAGATCCTCCAGTCCGCTGCTCGCTTAAAGTTCGGCTTGGTGGGGGTGGGGGAGAAGTTGTCTGGGGTGAGTTTCCAAAAGAGGCTAGACAGACGTGCTAGTTGAAGGATCAAAAGACCGCTGGAACGGGTAACCAGTCTAACTGTGGAGGGGTACACGAGTGAGACATGAAATTTGAAAAAATAAAAAATATGACAACTAACTACTCCGTATGTACAGTACAAACGTGTTCAGAGCCCGTTTTCATTGTCGATGATGTGGTTCTGGACTCCTCCGAATATGGTCCGTGCCCCTTGAAGCGCACCCCAGATTAATACCGTACATATGACATGTTGGAATCCACATGGCCGATAACCGTATGTCCCAGTCACAGTGTGGAGAGACCGTGTGGCTCCCGCGTCCTAAAACAGCAGTTGATAGAGAGTCCGTCTAATTATACTAAGTAGGAGTGACTCTAGTTCAAGTTCAAGAACAAAATCTCGTATTTACTCGTATGGTGAAAGGTCTCACAACAATGCAATCCTTCGGATCAATTTATCAACCGACAATAATAAGCCAGTTACCCTTTATTCCCTTTTATTTTGCCGCTCTCTCGGCTCGTGCCGAATCGGACCCTCCGTGCGGATTCCGCTTCTGCGGATGGATAAATGGGGATATGTCGGGATAAATTACTGCAAGATGGAAGCGAGAAGAGGTGGGTAGAGAGGCGTAAACCGGTATTACGTAGCGCTATGCGTCGGCTGTTGATTCGGCGAGCTACCGCCGGCGTAAAAAGTTGCCTGACGAGAAAAGTCGTGTCTGCGTGTTGGGTAGGGGTACGAGTATCTACATAGGTTACCGGTACATATCTGTAAAGACCCAACATACCCTGAAGTACGGAGTACTTGTACATACCCTGAAGCACGATAAGTATCGTATATATCGCGTATACCGGCTAAAGGCCACGTGATCCCCACTCTGAGTCACTCGCCGATATCGCACACGACATGCTCGTCGCAGATCCTTCTTTTCTTCTGACGTCATGGTGCGGCCCAGGGCTCTGAATCAATCCAAGTTTGCTAACAACTCTCTCGAGAAGTTTACTCCTACAGAACGTTGAACTGGAAAACGGGCAAACAGGCCCTGACGTTTCACATGGAAAAGACGAAAGACAGGGGTGGAAGGGTAGATACAACCGAACTGGATCAATTCCATACCACGTCAGGTGATCGATTTTCCCAAGATTCCGCCTCGTAAAATGACCTTTTTTATTTATTCAAGTCTACCCTCAACCGCTTGGTTCCCTCCTTCCCTCGCTAAGTCCGTGGTGCCCCCATTTTCCCTCTGACTAAACCCGCTTTCACACTCGGCCCAGGGTTCCGAGTTTCTCCGTAACATTAACAGGTGGAGAGGGTTGTCAGAGGGGAAGCACGGAGTGGAAGTACATAACCGAGATGGAAGTGAGAAGAGGCAGTCTAGAGAGCATATCTGTGTTTAGAACGTGTATTTGTTTCGTTTAGTTTTACTGCCCAGTTCTGATTTCATCTATCTCTGGTTATTTACCATACCTACCAGTATCGCTTTTTTTTCATCACCCTCTGTCTCACCCAGTCGGTTCTTTTTTTCCGTCAACCTTGAGTCAACTGTTCCCAAAATCAATCCCTAGAGCAACACCCCGAACGGCTACCGATCTCAACTCTCGCTAGCCATATTCCTGGACCAGTGCCGCACCTAGAGCTCCCCAAACTAATTCTGTCGCGCTCGGTTACCCCGGAAGACCACTGTGCACAGCTCACGTGGGGTAACTGCACGGCATCTTGTACGGCACTGTAGGAGTCCGACAAATCGAATGTAGTCAACAAAAACGAAGTCCGAGTTCCCAAAAAAAGCACCCAAAATCGTCCAAAGATGCCCATCCAGCGGCTCATCCAGCGGCAACTATATACACCGCGGGAACATACTCAAGCGCCTTCCAAAATCCCGCTTGATGAACCTTACAACCCCTCGTTGAAAACTGCTACCAGGTACTGTACCACATTCCTCTCCACCCAACAAGTCACTTGAGACCGGACATTTTTGTAATTTTGTATCAGACTCCTTGTCAGGTTGTTCCGACAACGTTCTAGACGAAGCAGGGGGTAGTCGATCGGATTCTTCCAGGTGGCTTGAGTCTACAGGACTTGTTTCCCCTCGTCCAATGTAACATGGACTACCCAGTGTAACATTGCATCGGATCAAGGCACACGCGATGTATCATACATACATATCATAGCGATGTTCTATAGATACAAATATAGAAGCGGTGAAGAAGCGGCGTACCGGTGGACACGTCGAGACCTGTTTCTCCATGCATCCCACCATGTCTCACACTCTGTGGAGACGCGAAAACGCGGGGAGAGACAAACTGAGACACGAGCTAACCATATCTCTGATACCATTGACCCCTTCACTCGGTTTTCTTCTTTGGTCTTTTCTGCCATCTGAAAGTACGCCTACAAAGGAGATCGTTACTATGGTCTCTACAATCTCTATCAATAAATCATTCATTAGTGTCTACACGTGTATATTTTTAATGCAAACTCTCCTGGGACCCGAACTGATGAGCCAGGTCAGAAAAGTTGGTGCCCTCATTGAGCACGGAAAATCGTCTGTTGGGGTTTTGGCCAGCAGGCTGACGTCGCCGAGAAGTGGGCGCCTGCATAAACTCCAGAGAGTCGACCGTCGACGTTGACTTGGACTCGGACAGAGTCAGGGACGCCATGTCGGGGACCTCCAGGTGACCAGAAGACGGCGTGGACGCGCCATCAACAACTGTAGTGGATCCTCCATCCAGACTACCAAACACTCCATCACAGTGGATGATGAGCAGCTTCAAAACCGTCTGCATGCTGCTGAGATCCGTAGAAACATTAGCCGAAGCATTGGGGGGGAGCAGAGACATGGAAAAGACAATGGCCAGGTTGACGGCGTGCATTCGATTCTGCTCGCCGTGGGTGGTAACCAGAGACAAATGCTGAACCAGACGTCGTAGAAGATTGAGGTTGGGGACTGGCATTCGATCAGCAGCAGCTCTCAGACCCTCAAGATCAGGCTGCGAGCCCTGTGTTGACGAAACAAAGTCAGGGAGCAGCTCCAGGGGAAGCAGAGGCTCGGGCATTTCTCGTAGATACAGCTTGAAGCAGCCAGCAAGAGTGTTGACATCGTACCATCGGTCATCGTTCATATCAGGACGCTCACCATTGTCAAAGGCCTGTTTGAGAGCATTGACATTGTTGAGAGAACCAGAGATTCGATAAAGACCAACCTCGTCCAGACCTCGAGCCTCAATCTCGTTGAGCAGAACCTCGCAAATGTAAGGAATAGCAGCCTGCTCTCGCTCACAGACAACAGCCACAGGCACTCCAAACACCCGGCCCATCTGTCGAGCCGACTGGTTAGTCTGGGGAGCACTGTTCTTTGCTCGAGTGAGTGCCTTGAGCCAAACCTCGCTGTCAGCTTCGGAAACTGCCTGGAACGAGTACTCGCCGGTAGCATCCACAATCTTGAACATGGACTTGGACAGAGCATGGACAGGGAAAATGTCAGAGTTGCCCAAGGGGATGGTTCTGAACGGCTTCACCTTGTCCACTGAAAAGGTGGGGAGATCCAAGGGATTGATTCCAGACGCTTCATGAGGCTGAGGAGGAGTCCAGGACGATCCAAGCGCCATGGAAATGGGTCTCACAGCCTTGAGGAAACCTCCCAGACGTGACTTGCCTCGCTTTTCAGAGTTAGAAGCAGAGGCGGGAGCCCGAGAAACCTGCTGACGCTTTCGATCCAAAACCTCCCGTTGTCGAATATCTCGCTTAATCTTCTCCAGCTCAGCGCCAACACAGTACGAAAAGACTCTGTTCTTGGACTTGCCATAAGCCTTGGCCTCCCGAGCAGCATGTTCCTTGGTCACCTTTCTGTCAATGGCAAAAGCCGACTTTGACAGGTTGATCAAGAAGCTCATTCTCTTGGTCTGCTCAGGCAGATTCATGTCTTCCTTCTCATCCAGAGGCCGGATATCACACACATTGCCGACAAGATTGTAGGCGTACCGTCGCTTGTCAAAGTTGAGCAGCTTGGGGGTCTCCACACACATGTTGGGCACGTGGCACGACGACTCCAGCATTCGCTCAATCAACCAGCCCACGCAAGGAGTCAGAGGCTTGTTTTGAAGCTGACCATCAACGTATGGGATGATGGATTCCAGAGAATCGCAAGTAGACGAACCACACTCCTTGGCTGCAGCAAACCACGAACCTGTAAAGAGTCGAGACTCAGGTCGAATGGCAGCAGCTGCCAGAGCCACCTCAACAAAGGAGGGAATGGCAGGAGCAACAGAAGGAGACAGAGGAGGAGCTCCCTCTTCAGGATCAGCCATGGGCGACATTTCAAACACTCTGGCAGCCTTCATTCGTCGTCGGCAAATACCAATACCCTTGAGCAGAGTCTCCATTCGAGCCACTCGAATCTCAGGTCGAATAGACAGGTCTGTCAACTGGGCAGTCAGGTAGCTGACAAAGTTGTGGTGGAGTCGCAGCAGCTCCTGCACGGCAAAGGGGAGGTTCAGAAGCACTCGGTCCTCCTGCTTGTCACGGAACAGAGTCTCTAGGTAGGTGTAGACGCTCTGGATAATGACCTCATCCTCAGTAGCCATGGAGGGTGTTCTGTATGAAAAGAAGCCCAGAATGTCAGCTCCCTGAACCTCTAGAGCCTCATACAAAGACATCCAGTCCTTGAGAGGCACCAGGGCAAAGATATGAGCTGCCATCAGATCCACCTCGGAAATCCAAGACTCCACATCACTGATGCTGCAATTGATGGGCATCTGAATGTACTTTGACGAAGGACCAAAGTAAGGAATCTTGGGAGGGGCAGATACGGGCCGGTAGCTCTTCTTGATGAACAGCTTTCGCAGCTTCTTGTGTAGGCTCTCGAGAGACTCCCGGTAAAGAACAATGTCCTCACTGTTGGACACCACACTGCCCCACCGAGAAATCTCAACCTCCAGAGTAGCCAAAAAGTCCAGAAAGAGCTCCCTCACAGCGTACTCATTGACAAAGTCGATAAAGTACTGTGACACCCACAGGAAACAGGCCTCAAGGATACCAATCTGGATCTGGGCCATCAGTCTGTACTCGGGCTGCTTTTCAGAAATGTGAGTCGAGTCCCAGTCGGGGAACTTTTGATCAAAGGTTCTGGGCATGGCAAGAGACGTGGAACCAGACTGGGCACCCACAAACCGTCGTCGGAACGCGTCCAGAAGCTGGGTGGGCGAGCAGAAGGATCTGAAAGTGGCAAAGAAGGTCAGAGTGTACAGGTCCATATCCATCTTCACTCGAGGAGCAAAATGGCCCACTCCAAGGATCAAAATATCAACAAGCCGGTCCAGAGAAGCAGCCTTGACAACCACTGTAGGATCAGAACCCTCAGGACCCTGATTCACCACCTTGAGCAGTACATCATCACCCTGAATCATGCTTGAGCCCACGTTCATAATATCCCGCAGAGAACAAATCAGAGGGTGCTGTGTACTAAACTGGCTCACGTACCGTCTGGCAAACTGATCAACTTCAGTACCAGAAGTACCAGAGGGCAGAGACCGTAGAGGTGACGAGATGCCAGCACCACTTCTCTTTGTAGGTGAGCCAAAACCAGCCAGAGTGAGCAAATCGGTCTTGGAAAAGAGTCGGTACGAGGGAGTGACATCAGTGAAGACTGTTGGCACGAAACTGCCCGTCAACAGAGGAAGTTGCTGGTTGTAAAAGTGGGGCAGGTACCGTCCACTGAAAGACGGCTCACACATGAGTGACATCTTAAGCAGCGCCTCTGTGGGCTCCTTGTTGGACACATGGAAGGGAATGTTTCCCTGAGAGTGCCGGTTCAGCAGGTAGTAGAGCATTCGCTGGAGTGCCGAAATGGGCTCACTGGCCGAATCAAAGGTATCAATCTGGGGCACCTGGTCCAGGTAAGTCTGCCACCGCTCAAATGCTGTTCTGATGCGGTTCAGACGCGACTCACACTGCCGGAACGAAGATCCATCTTCATATCGGACACACAGGTCGCCGAAAAAGGGCACCACCCGTTCCTTGGGGTAGCTCTGGCCAATTCCTTGTGGGGCAAGCACGTGGTAGGTGGACTTGCGCGACATGTCTACCACTCTAAGACGTCGTTCCAGGTCAAACACCACTGGAGCCCACTCCTTGGTGACGGAGTCCTTGATTTCAGTGGAAACAAAGCCCCACGAGTCTCTGAGACGCAGCACTGGCGGAGAGCAGACCACTCCTGCAATTCCCAGCCAGCCCACCATGTCTCCACAGTTTTTGAGGGCATTTCCCAGCGAAATCCAATGGGACAGCAGCTTGCCTCTGTATGCCGACGAGACTGCGCCCGAGCCCGAAAACAGGTGCTCTAGCAGCACTCCTCCGAGAAAATGGACCGATAGCGAGTCAAAAATTAGGGGGTTGTGTCGCCAGTAGTTCCATCGACCACCAAACAAAAGCGACATGTCTGACGCTGGCGACCACGCGCCCGAAAACTGCAGGTGGAAGTAGTAGACCTGCGATGCAAGAAGATCGATGCTGGTGTCGAGAAACAGGTCCGGTGGGAGTGTTGGGGAGCTCGACGACGAGCCAAATTGTGAATTGTGCGACGAATGCATGGCTCCGAGCTGGTTTTGTTGCTCGGTGGCCACCAGAAACGATTGTAGACGCTCATTGACTGATTCAGGCAGTTTAGGCTGCACTGACCAGAGAGTGCCCTCCCGACTAGGAGTCAGCAGATCGCCCATGTGGCGCTGTTTTTTGAAGACGCTGACCTTGAGATCGGTGCTCACCTGGTCGGACAGAGCGCCAATGCCGTCAATGAGTTTGAGTAGCGCCGAACAAATGGATGTTTCCAGCAACATTCCCGAGAAATCGTCCTGGACCTTTCTGACGGCCATGGCTGCTCTGGCAACAGCTCTTTCTTGGTATCGAGCCAGACTTGAGCGACTATCTCTGACAGGTCCAATGATGTACTCACACATTTTGTCCAGTGCATACACCACATCTGTAAACAGAGGAAGCACGTAGACTATCGATTCGGCAAGTTCATCATCATCTCCAAAAAGCAGCTGGTGACACACAGCCTCCACGGTGCCACCCATGATACGTGTACCACTTGAATCGAGCTCTAGAGCCGGATGGAGACCTGCCGAAACATGAGACAGCATGCCATCGGACACTGGAGCAGCGTTGAATGGGGCCGAAATGGCCGTGTGTGTTGAAGACGGTTGTGCTCGGGGGGCGTCCGGGTCGAGAAAGCGATTGGACAGGTCGGACGGTGGCTTGAAGACCAGCAGTTGGCCGTTTTTGACCACTCCACGGGACAAGCGCCATTGTGCGCCTGGCGTCAGCGAGTTGTTGAGCCAACCTTCTTGTTCCACCACTGTGTTAGCTGGGGCCGTTTTTCTTACGCCATTTGCGGCTGCGGGAGTATACATACTGTCGTGTCTGGAGTTAGCGGGTTGTTGTGATTTTCTTGCTTCCGTTTTTTTTCAGTCTTTCAGGTGCAGTTGTGTTGTGGGGATGGGGTGTGTCTGTCAAGAGCACTTTTTGCAAAGTGTGGTTTTTTGCAAAAGTGTGGTTTGTTGTTTTGGTGTGTGTATGGTGTGTCGTGTCGTGCGGTTTCGCGAGACTCATGTGTCGTCTTTCTTGGGACTGCAGATTGTGAGACGGCTGGCGAAAGCTTAACGCGTTTTCTCATAAAAAGACCGTGCGTCGTAAACCAGGGGTAAAAGGAGAGAACAGACACCACACACAACACACACCAGCACACCAGCACCTCCAGCTGACTGGTTTTTCCAACCTTCCAACCTCGATATACTCACTTTGTCGTCACCACTCCGGTGAAAGGGTTGCGTTCCACGGGCTTGGAGTTGCTTCTCAAGCTGATATCCGATTTAGCGGATTTCACACTTGCCACAGCGGATTTTGAGTTCATCACTGACGGGTCTATTGGGTTAGGATCTTCAAGGGGTCAACGAGGGCTGCTTAGGTGGAAAGCCTCGGCAGCTTGGGGCTCGATATTATACGCGACTTTGAGAGATGTGGGCACGAGATCCACCAGCAGACATTGCAGGGGGGCACACACACGTCAAAAACCAAAAAAAAAAAAAAAAAAAAAAAAACGGTGGTCTTTGCTTTTTTCTTGCACACGTCACTTGAGGGCCAAGCCTTTTTGGAACTTCTTGCAAATCGAAGCCCAATCGCTTGCCCCTTAAACTCAAATGGTGTGGTAACATGGATCTCTCTCTGTCGAAATATCGCTCTAAATGGCCAGGGGGTAGTACGAGCAGCTGTGGCCCACGGGCGCCTGCGTCGTCTAGCACCTTTTGGAATACTCACGGTCACGGGAAAATGCAGTGGAAGCTGTCAAAGTCGTGTCTGACATGGATATGGAAGGCAGAGGACTGCGTTAGTAGGAGGCGCTAAAAAGGAGCTACAGAGTAGCAGGTACTAGAAGCAAAAGCACAATGCAATCTGTAGTGCGGTACCCGTATGTAGGTACAGACTTGCACGTCTGATCTGGCTGATCTGGACTCTTGGACCCAGTATTCCTGTTCCTTCTCGGAAATTAGGTCTGAAACCATCAGCAGCAGCCTCTGGGCTGTGCACCTTTGAGTGTGGAGGGCCCTGACGTGAGCGTACGTCATGGTGCGCCATCGCAGTAAAGAGATTTGCACTTACCTGTTTAGAGGTTCGACATGGTAGTCCGCTGGGTTAGCATGATGTAGGTGAGTTTTTGACGTGACTGCGCTGATCAGATACTCACTCGAAGTGGAATGAACGCTGGGAGGACGGAGGTGAGGCGAGCGTGATCTGTGAACACTACTTCCGGCACTTTTGAGCTCTCGAATGTCGCGAAGAACCTCCTGATCTCCCATGCGAATGTCCTCCCTGATTGATCTGTTTTCTGACGACGAAAAGCTGCTGCGCGTGGCCAAATTGTCGGTGCTGCCGTCGTCGTTGAGCTGCCGGTGGAGCATTTGTTGGTAGTAGTAGTTCTTCTTGTAGTCTGCGCGTGGAACTATGGTGGGATCACGGGAGCTGTGCTGTGAAGAGGCTGAGGAGGGCGGAGGTTTGGCCGGGGACTTTGGAGGAGCAGTCTGTGGTTTAGGGGCTGGTGCCGCCGCCGAAGACGATTTCTTTCCCCATCCCATGGCGAGTATAGTGATTCTGGGGGGGGCTTATCAGGCTCTCAGGGGGGGTGTTCTCAGGGTCGGTTGAGGTGGTGTTTAAAAGTGAAATTGTCTCATGCACCCTTTTTCCCTATAGCCCGTACATAAACGCTTATGGTGTGGTTTTGGGACCCGCTCTGTACGGAAGGAGGGGTGCACCAACTAATACGAACAAAAGAGCCTTGTGGGACCCCCGTTTGGCGCGGTTAAATGTGGTAATAATGGTCCGTTGCTGGGCCCAGGGAGAGAGAGCACTCCCATGCGCTCCCACGCTCCCGCAGCTTATAATTTCAACGGCTTCTTGGCTTATATTAGTTTACCCCCTTGTCCGTGCTTCCAACGTTGGACCTCCATGTCTCAGGGAACATTGCATATCCGCCGTAGTCATTTTTCGCCCCGACAAGCTCTCGAGCAAGGTGCAGACCAAGACCAATTAGGAGTAGCGCCGTGCCTTTTTGGGAGGAGTATTCCGGGAGACAATGAGAGAAAATGAGAGATGCTGTTATAGCCATAAAAGCCGTGTTATTATTCAGGCACCATGCCAAGCGTGACGTGTAATTGCTTTTTGTGTGTAGGGGGGGGGCAATTGGTAAGTAGATCGTCAACTATCGTATGTAAGTGCTGGTACTGGTACTTGAACATAGTCACTGCCCATGCCCTTCTAAAAATAAATCTTGGATAATCTCAAATCTAATACGAATACGACAAGACCTCCGGTAACCGAGCTTCTTGTACCCTGTGTACCCTGGTACTCCGTAGTGGTATGTATAGTGTTCCAAGACATTACTAATCATACTATATACATGCGACTACTTTCGTCGCTTGAGAACAACGCCCTCGGCTCGCTTGGCAGCAAGCTTGGAGAGCTCGGCGTTCTTATCGTCCTCCTTCTGCTGCAGAGCAGCGTCTCGCTTTCGCTTATCAATGGCGTTTCGAATGGTGTCTCGAACAGAGTCCGTCTTGCCGGAAGCGCCAGGAGCAGCCTCGGGAAGAGGAACCATGGCGTGAATACCCAGCTTCTTTCGAATGGTGGGGTTTCGCAGAGCAAAGCCCTGAATCAGCACAAGAATACCGTTGACAAAGAAATGCAGCAGCAGAGCAGCAGGCATCTTCATCAGGAAGGGCACGGAGATCCAGGGAGCCCACTGCAGAATCTTCTTGAGACCGGGAGACAGGTTGTTGGAGCCAGTCTCGGATCCCAGTCGAATAGAAGCCATGTACATGGCAGCAGTGATGACCTGAAGACCAAGGTAGGGATCGGGGGCAGCCAGGTTGTGGAACCAAAGCACACCCTCGGTGGTCAGGCCCTGAACTCCTCCAATCTCGCACATTCGTCGGATTCCGAAGAAAATACCAAGAGTCAGAGGGAACATGGCCATGGGGTAGAAGAGCTTCATCTGGGAAATGCCGTGCTTCTTGAGAATCTTCTTCTTTTCGTGGGCAACCATCTGCATCTCGGTCATGTTGGAAGCAGACTTGAGTCGTTCATCAATCACGTTGAGCTCGGGCTTGACAGCAGACATTTTACCCTGCTCGTTAGCAGACTGGACAAAGAGAGGGAACAGAAGAGCTCGAACAATAATGGTGGTAGAAGCAATGGCAGCCCACCAGGGAAGACCAGTGTACACGTGAATGTGCTCCAACAGGTTGAGGTAGATATCCGAGGGCCAAAGAGACCAAAGAGAACCAGTAATGTCCAGAGACTGGAAGTAGCCAATAGTATCGGGAGCATGGGTGTTGACAGTCTCAGGGAACTGCTGAATATGGGTCTGAATAGGCTGTACCTTGTCCAGGACCTTTTCGGTCAAGTTGGAAGCAGCATCAGCAGTCTTCTCAATGTCATGTTCGACGGTATGAAGCACTTTTTCGGCCTTTTCGGGAATAGTCGAGTTGAATCGACGCTGAAAGGGCTGGCTGTGTGTAATCGGGAACAGGCCGGGACGTAGTGTCTGGGTTAGTATGTTGACGTGATCGAGAGGTCTGTCATGTAGCACGATATACCGTCAAATGCGGTTCAAGTCGTGAAAACTCCGTGTAATCAATTTTATCACCTCCTTCACCTCCTCTCCTTCCAGATATACCACCCTTTCCTCCTGTACTTACCCTTCCAAGAGCCAGTCTTCGAATCATTGTTGTTGCACGAGGTTCAGAGAAGTGAAATTTTGAGACAACTTTATTTGATTCGATGTTGGATGTTGGAGATGAGTTGCTGGGGAGAAAAGACGAAAATGAAAAATCGGTAGAAAAATCGGTAGAAAAATCAGAAGTGTCAAATTTTCAAAATACACCAGTCCCACCTTTTTAGGTCATCATTTTTCCATGGGTTCGTATTTCCTAACCATTCACGCTCACCATGGTCGCGTGATAGAGTTGGCTTAGTAAGCAGGTGTCTGACGAAGTGGAACAGGAGGTTTTGGTATGTACAAGCTCAGTCACCAGCTTACTGCTTACGTTGCAACTGATTCTCTACAAGCTTTATTGCCTAGAACACAACTTCCACCAATATTGTAGTCAAAGTATTCATGTTGTTAGCACATCCAGATGTTATAAGAACACATCATGGCAACTATAACAACCAATAATGGTCGTGGAGCTTCAAAAACTATATGGTTAGAATCCCCTCGTTGAGTGCTTTTGAATGGTTGACTTTTCGTGCCGATACCATTATTATGGAGACTTCCTAGTTACAACTTATTCTTACCGCGTACCGGTATGTACTCTACACTCTGTATCTCAAAATAATGTGTGGAAAGAACTGCTGTTTTTCGGTCCGGTTGATTGATAGCCCCAATCCGGTTCCTAAAATCTTGTCCCTGTCGTTTTCCTCCTGCTTAGTAAGTCAATATATTCATAAGTCGTGTTCGTTACAGTAAGTCTCTTGATTCTACGCTACAATTATCATCTACTCCTTGTCTTTATCTTTTCAATAAGTCATCGTTAATTACATTGGACAAACACTGTTCCTTTGGAAGTTTCGTTTGCAGTTATTTCTTTCATTGTTCAGTTAGCTTGGTTCACGTTTGACGTGATCGGCTTAAAACTGGTTCTCGGTGGAATCACCACCAGTAGAAGAGGTGCCGGAAGAGCCGGACTGGACGGTGGAGATGATGGAGTCCAGGTAGTTGGCGCCAGACCACTTCTGGTGGGTCAGAACGTCACAGCCAAGCTCCTTCTCCTTTCGCTGGACAAGGTCTACGTATGCCTTCATTCCCTCGGTCTTGAATCGAGTGGACAGCTCGTGGGTGGCCACGGCGTTAGAGTGCAGACCAGCCAGAGAGATGAGCTGCATGACGAAACCAGACTTGGCCAGGTCCCACACAAAGGACTTGAGCTGCTCCTCGGAGTAGCCGTGAGCAGACCAGTTGAAGGAAGGAGACAGGTTGTAGACCAGCCACTTGCCGGGGAACTTGTCTCGGATTCGCTTGGCAAAGGCCTGGGCCTGGGCAAGATCGGGGGTCTTGGTCTCGAGCCAGATGAGATCGGCGTAAGGAGCAAAAGCCAGAGCTCGCTTGATGGCGGGCTCAATGCCGCACTGGACGTGGTAGTGGCCCTCTCGGGTCTTGGGGGCGTCCCAGTCGAAGAAAATGTGCTTGCCGGCCAGCTCGTCGGCAATCTGTCGGGCCTCAAAGTTGGACTTGCCCTTGGACTTGGTCAGGTACTCCTGGATCTTGTCGGACTTGCCAGCCTCGGTGAGGGCTCGCTGGACGGCCTCGTCGTAGGTCATCATCTCGGCCTCCTTGGTCCACTCGAGCTCGAGCTTGTTGACCATGTCGGCAGTGGCTCCGTTGGCCTCAGCAGTGAGCAGAACCTCAGCCAGAGGCTTGATGGGCTTGACAACACCGAGAATGTACTCGTGGTCGGAAGGATCAGCGGCAGAAGACAGCAGCTTGGCAGACTCAGAGTCAGTTCGGGCAATGACCAGGTTGGAGCAGCCCATGATATCCCACTGCATTCGGGTGGCATTGAGTCGGGAAATGTGAGAGCCGGTAGGCACAATGACCTTGCCAGCAAGGTGACCGCACTTCTTACCGCCGTGCAGCTGGTCCTCCAGATGGATGGCAGCAGCTCCTCGCTCGGCAAAGAGCTTGGCCAGCTTCATGACGGCAGAAAGACCTCCATGGCCGGTATCGGCATCGGCAATGATGGGTCGCAGGTAGTCGATTCGGCCCTTGCCCTCCTGGTCTCGCTTGACTCGCTCCTCGTGGGTCAGAGACATCCACTCGTGCCACGACTTCTTATCATGAAGACCCTGGGCTCGGAAGATTCGGTCCACCTGGTTGGGGACGGTATCGTAAGGGTAGTCTCCAAAGTCAGGAGAAACCTCGTTGGTGGTGGTCAGCAGAGAAGAACAAGCCCAGCCGGAAATGTAGACAACCTCCTGATGAGGAGCACTCTGGGTCATCTGGACAGGGTCGACGGAGCCGGTTGTGTGGACGGGAAGACCCTGCTTGCCTCGCTCAGTGAAAATGTTGAAGAGCTTCTCGGCCTGAACAGAAGAGGCATAGCTCTGGGGGAGAGTTCCTCGATGGATGGCCACCTTTTCGGCGGTGTAAGGTCGCTTAATGCCCTCGTATCGAGGAGAGGCCCACCATTTTTCAATGTCCTCGACCTGGCTCTTGAAAAAGGACTCCTCCTGCTGAAGAGTAGGGTAGGGGAACTGGGACAGGGTGTTGATGTTTCGAGACATGGCTCGTGCGCTGGTGACGCTGGTGATGAATCGTGCTCGAAGCATTTTTGCACTTGTTTTTACCGACCAAATCAGCAACCGCTCGTGTTAAATAGGGCTTGGAGTCAAACATATGCTTAGAGTTTTCCGACTCGGCTTTCCTCAGCTTTGAGGGTCTCTTTGTCGGTTGGGGGGGTGATAATGCACGGAAAATTGTGTTTGTCCGACTAATTGAGTCACGAGGATTGTAGTCATGGGTGAATCATGGGGGAAATACGTCCGGTTCGGCTGGTGGAGGGCGTGGTCAACTCCCTCAAATCATCTCCTTGACACCATACATGATCCCCACTCAAAGTTAAAGCAAAATCACATGGTCAAAGTGAGCGGTTGTTGGCGGATGGTGAGTGTATGATGACAACGGGGTGGACAAAATGCCTCTAGAAAGTCGTGTGTTGCTTACATAATCGAATTGAATTGATTCCCCACTTTTGTCTTCTTTTTTCTCATTTTTCTGTTCACCACTTTTCTCCCCATCATAGCGCGATCCGGACATCCGTCCTGCAGTTTGCTCCAGAAAGTTTCCAAAGTTAATGTGGGGGAGAATGCCAGCGAGTCGGAGTTGAGCCGGACAAGTTGCATGGGGGGTACATAATTATCCGGTCACGTGATTGCATTGACTCCATCGGTCCCTTGTCTACAGAGGTTTTAGATGTTTATCGTAGTTTTTAATTATGCGACTCGGTTTGTATCAGTCATCCATTGATGGGTGGTTACGGAGAAGTGACTAAAAAAAATAGAGTGAGAGATGTCCGAGTCCTCGAATCTCAGTCAGGAGTTGGTAAGAGGAAGGGTGGAGAGAAGGGACCAGAATGTGCAAGTATAGGGTACATGAATGTTCGTGGGTTATGAGGTAGAGTAAGTTGATGTCGTAGAATTGGTTGGTAGCT
The DNA here is from genome assembly GCA_900519025.1 of Yarrowia porcina. Taxonomy (NCBI): domain Eukaryota; kingdom Fungi; phylum Ascomycota; class Dipodascomycetes; order Dipodascales; genus Yarrowia; species Yarrowia porcina. Next base: position 61,229 of record ULGT01000002.1, read on the forward strand.
TTTCCGTGTGTATTTTTTCTCTTTTATTTCCTGTTTTTTACTGTATTCTTTCACCTCTTCCTTTACAACCCTCAACTCTCAGTGCCTGAAGTGCGCTTCAAAGGGGAGGGGGTTATTTTGAGGAAGAGAGACGGAAAAAATGAAGGGAAAAAAAAAAAGGAAAAAAAAAAAAGAGTCCTCTTTTACGACGTGTTTTTCCTGAATAATATCGAGCAACCATCGCTTCTCTTTCAGTCCTTGTCGTTATAATAACCCAGGACTCGCCTACAAGTACAGTGCTTCCTGACGCGTTTTCATTAGAGTTCTTAGTCAGGCAGTCACAGGTTATGAGCTACTCGTATGAAGAAAAAAAAAACAGAAGGATGGTCTGGGTGAGGTTCGTATGCTCTTAATGATGCCCTCATCTCTCTTTTCGATGTTTCTGGCACCCATTTTATTCTCCCGAATGTGGGTCTATAAAGTGCCGATTTGACGTGTATAACCTTGGAATACTCTCAGCTATGCGTTGCTGCAGAACACGTCATTAAGAGAAAACAAATTGAGACTGAAAATTGAGATTTACCGTGTTTACATCACTGTTCCTTTATAGCACAGACCTCCCTAGTTACTTGTATCACTCTCCTTCACTGTTGTAATTCGTTCACCGTGCATCTTTCCGGCACTGCCAAAAGTTGTTTACTTTAGCAGCACACGAAGGTCGCGTCCAACCCTAAACCAGCACACTTTGAAGTCGCGATAAGTACGCCACTGACTCCCTCTCAAACTAGGCAAATGGTGGTGGTCCAAGGTACACTGCGATTCAAAAACAACCTCGACATACACAAGGAGTGGCTACTCAAAAACCAGGGCAACGTCCCCAAACCCCAGGCCGATCGCCCACTCAAACGTCTCTCAGTCAACCGTCCAAACTCTCCGATAGCCAAGCGAAAACCACCTGCTGGTGGCGTGGAAAACGGAGCCGAGAATCCAGGCACCAGGCCAGAGAGATCGAGACAGACCACGATATCCCTAGGCTCGAAGGATACCCCTCAGACCACAGCAAAACCAGCACAACAACACACAGCATCTAGCATAACCAGCATCATGAAACCAACGATAGGAGGAGCTCAAAAGGCAGGAAGATCGGTAACCATATCGTCGTCGGCAGGGTCGACTACGTCTTCGGATAATACAGCTCAGAGACCGAACATTGCTGCACCAGTGGCAAAGAAGGTTGGTAGTCAAACGAGGATTTTACCAGACGAGTTTTCAGAATTGTCAGACTTTGATCTCTCGTCTGATGACCTTCCTACACCCATTGCAAGGAAGGCTACACGCGCAGCTACGGCTACTACCATTCCATGTACTTTACCGTCTGTTTTGTCGACTCCCAAGTCGAAAAGTACAGTTGTTCCGTCCAATGGAGAGTTGATGGAGTTATTGGAATTGTATAGAAAGCTGCGACATAAACCTCATGATTCGCTGTTATTGGCACAGATTGATGAGCTGGAGGCTGCTCTCAACCCTGACCCTTCAGTCATTATTAGGGACTCATGTACACAGGTATTGGATACTCCAGCACGTCAAGGGAGCAGAGATGATTCTCCACAGGTGGTTTCTGACTCGGAACCGGAAGATGAGATATTGGAACTCCCAGAGAGGTCAAAGGATACGGAAATGACCGATAAACCGTCGCAAAAGAAGAGTTTATCGGACTTTGATATGGATGATATCGACCTGGATCTGGAACTCGAGCTGGATATGGCCAAAAAGGATACTGAAGACGAGTGCGACGATAGCATGTCGTTCAGTGATGCCCAGGAGGACTTTCAAGTGCCTCTTGCTCCTCCCAGAGTTACACCCAAGAAAGCCATGGAGTCATCATCAATTCAAGAATCGGAACCCATTGAGATTGATAGTGACGACTTTGAGTCTGATTTCTCAGTTATCCAGGTCAGTGATCCTCATATGAACGAAAGAGATCCCGATTCATCGACTCTCAACCCTTTTGGACCGGGAAGAACGCTGTTTCCGTCTTCTTCTCCTACCAGATTCAACCCTGCTGACGACGACATCGATATTGACGATGCTCTGGACAATGTGAGCAGTCGACGTGGTGTTGGAGCGTCCACACAGGGTATTCTGGATATGGGTTTCGGTGATGCTGATGAACTTCAGCTTTCTGATGCGTCTGGAGAGTCAATCACGATCGAAGACGACGAGTATCCTTGGACTCAGGAGGTCTACAAGGTGTTGCGTGAACGGTTCATGCTCAACGAGTTCCGAGCTAACCAGCTGCATGCCATTAACGCTACTTTGAATGGAGATGACGTGCTTGTTTTGATGCCTACAGGTGGAGGTAAGTCTCTCTGTTATCAGTTACCTGCTTTGGTGAACGGAGGCAAGACTCGAGGTCTTTCAGTGGTCATTTCGCCGCTCATTTCACTCATGAAGGACCAGACAGAAGCTCTTATGGCCAAAAACATTTCTTGTGCCATGTTCAACTCGTCTCAATCTGCTCAGGAACGAAAGCAGTCTTTGTCAGCCATGTCTAGTGGTGATATTGCGCTGCTTTACGTGTCTCCAGAGATGTTTCAACAGAGTAACGTGATGCAGAACCATCTCCAAAAGTTGCATGAACAGAAACGACTAGCTCGAATCGTTATTGATGAGGCTCATTGTGTATCTTCTTGGGGTCATGATTTCCGTCCAGATTACAAGGCTCTAGTCAACGTGAAATCCCGTCTTCCTGGCGTTCCTATCATGGCTCTGACAGCCACTGCCAACGAAAAGGTGCGTATGGATATCCAGAGTTGTCTACGACCCAACAGACGGTTCTTCAAGCAGTCTTTCAACCGTCCAAACCTGTACTATGAGGTACGTCAAAAGACCAAGACTTGCCAGCAGGACATTGAGGAACTGTTGCGAGGTCGTTTCAGGGGCCAGACAGGTATTATTTATTGTCATTCCAAGCAGCTTTGTGAAAACACATCGGATGCTCTTCAGAATGCGGGTATCAGGGCCAATTTCTACCATGCTGGAATGGAAACAGACCAGCGAACCAGAGTACAGGCAGACTGGCAGTCCGGAAAGATCCAGGTTGTCTGTGCCACTATTGCATTTGGAATGGGTATTGACAAGGCGGATGTGCGTTATGTCATTCATTGTACAGTACCCAGAAACATGGAGGGTTATTACCAGGAGACTGGTCGTGCTGGTCGAGACGGGAAACCCTCCACCTGCATTGTTTTCTTCAGTCAGAAGGATGCTCGGCAGATTCTCTTCAACATTGCCAAGGATGAGTTTTTGGGTGAAAATGGAAAGGTGGACTGGCAGTTGACCCAACGTCAGCGTACTCATCATCGAGAACTGATGCAGGGAGTTATCAATTACTGTGAGAACCGAGTGGACTGTCGACGAGTCCAGGTTTTGCGGTACTTCAACGAGACCTTTGATCCAAAGCTGTGTCGAGACTCGTGCGATAACTGTAGGTATGGTCACGAGTACACACAGGAGACACGAGATGTCACAGATGTATCCAAGAACATCATCAAGTTGGTATCTGCTGCTACTCAGGAGAGTAGTAACATCACTGTTGCCTACTGCTGTGATCTTATTCGAGGTTCTTCCACTAAGAAGGTCAAAGACTTGGGTCACAACAGACTGGCAGGATATGGAACTGGTAAGGTCTACGATAAGACGACTTTGGAGCGAATTGTCACTAAGCTGATCCTTATGAAAGCGCTCAGAGCTCATACGGAGAGAAACAAGTCTGGATTCGCCTGTACTTACTTGCGTCCTGACTCTGTTTGGAGAGATGTGCTTCAGGGCAACCAGCAGGTCACTATTGTCACTCATGTTCACGACAAGGTAGCAGGTGCTAGTCTTAACCGGGCTAACAAGCGACCTGAAGGTGAGCCTATGGGTTTTGAGACTGCCAGTTCGTATGCTCGAAGAACCAACTCTCTGGATCTTCTCACCCCCTCTGGCGCCTACGCTCAGCCCGACCCTAAGCCCACTTCTAGAAGTCGAGCTGCTCTCTTGAACTCTTCCAATGTCACCTCTAGCGTCAAGAACAGGGTGACCAAGGTCAGCACTCCCTCTACAGCCAAAAAGCCCGTGGCTAGGACACCCAGTGGAGCTGGTCTCCAGAGAACGACGCCTTCCAAGACTACTACTACTACTCCCAGGCCCAAGACTACAGCTACCATTAATCTAACATCCGATACCAGCATTGGCAGTAAACCAGCTGCTGCTCCTAAACTTGCCACCAAGGCTGCCACTACTGCTCCTCCTAAGGCTACTCCAGCCAAGTCTACCTCCAGTTTCTTTGATAGACCACTTTCAGAAGCTACTCTGCTTCAAAGACATCAAGGAGAGGCGTACAGGAAACTGGAGGAGGTTCGTTCTGATTACTGCAACAATCAGGATATGACTAGACCTTCCAGTGTGTGCAGTGAAGATGTGCTGGAGGTTCTTTCCTGTGAACTTCCTACTAGTTACGGCGAGTTTTCTGCTCTTTTGCCAGACCACAAGCAACTCTTTGTTGCCTTTGCTCCTGCTCTGAGAACGCTGAAGCAGGAACGAGAGTCGTTGAAGAAACCCAGGGCTGGAACGAAAGGAGGAGCATCATTAAAGGAGAAGTTTGCATTCACGTCGTAGGGACCAGGTTCCTAGGTATCGCATCGCATTTGCATTGATTTATTGAATATATGAATTTGAAAAACTGTGGGAGAAAGGGGAAATCTCCATGTATATAGTTAGTAGGACTAGACGGTATCGTCATGGTAGACGAACCGGGTCTGCTTGGGGTTCTTGGGGGCATGCTTAATGTATCGTTCATCATCTGGAGGACGTTCGTCTCTGTCGTTGCTCCCCAACATGGACTGCAGAGAAATGCATACTGAAGCCACTGTTTGCACAGGGGTCCATTCGTCTCCCAAAATATCCAAACAGATATGTCCATTGCTGTAGATATGAGGATGAATGGGAATAGGACGATCTGGTAGTGGAATGAACTGGACCTGAGGGCTCTCCACGGGGTAATTTGAGCCGATAATGAATTGGAGTCTGAATTTCTTCCCCGTATACAGCGGGTTATCGTTATTCACCTCCAGATCAATTTGCCATGTTTCCAAATCATTGGCCTCAACAAGTGTGATATGAGCTGTGGTTAGCTTAGAAGGCGGTGTGGCGTTGTAGAAGTAAGTATACTCACAGTTTGGAGGAGTTGTTTTCAGACGTTCCAACTCCTTCATGATTCTTCGTTGGTATGACATGGTTGTTTTGTCTATCGAATGCTGGTATTAGGTGATTTGGCGCTTTAGATGGCTTCAGATAAACAGACCAGTGTTGTTCAGGTGTACTGTCGTAACTCTGTCCAACTCAACTCTATCATGCAGCTGCGAAGTGCGACTGTGGTGATGCATGTGGAACTGAGGGGAGGGGTTTGGAGTCCGTACATACAAGATATCACTCATCAAGGGGAGACTTTGGTAACCAGAATAGTTGGCAGAATATATACAAGAGCCTGCCAAAGTTGTCTACCAAAATGACTAAGAATTATCAATCTATCTGTCACTGGTGCTAGTAGGTCACGTGCCAAGTGACGTGGACAGGCCCTCAGAATGCTTTCAGGGTGTCCCTTGATATACCCCTTCGTTGAGTACCAGGTACAGGTACAGTACCAGGTAACACCCTTAGTTTATCCATCATCACATCCTCCAATTTAATATATCCTCCTCCCTTTTATCGTACCCTACCCTTATTCTTGTCAATTCATCTCTTGAGTCGTGTGTACCATAAAGTTCACGACCAACACATGCATCGAGTATCCACCACCTTCATCTCAATATTGCATCCATCATCACACACAAGGGTCCGGAAATGCGTCCGTCTCTAGGAAAGCGGTCGTCATTCTCGCACTTTTCAACCGCCCAGCAGCAACCGATATCGCCCCAGCAGCAGCGATACCCGCCTGGGTGGAATCCCTACGATGAAGAGGCCTCGGCCGGCTCCTCAGCTCCCCATACAGGAGCCAAAACCAGCAGATATAGCGCGTCGGCCGTGCCTGGAGAAGCATACATGTGGGATCAATCTGCCCAGGCCAGTTCGTACGCCCCTTCTTCGGGCATGAAGTACGCGCCCTCAGATTACCAGTTGCCCCGAAGATCTGCATATTTCGAGTCCACAATGCCGCTCTATTCCGTCAGTTGGAGCACTCCGGCGGCGGATGGGGTGTCTTGTCTAGCCGTGGGAACGTGCAATGACGAATCCAAGAACAAAATCCAGGTGGTACACACGGAGGGCAACTCCTTCAACCTGGCAGCAGAAGCATCGGTGCCGTATCCGTGCACGAAACTGGCGTGGGACTCGAGGCTAGACGCCCAGGGTAAACGCCAGTTTGCCACGTCAGGCGATTGTCTTCGCATCTGGTCGTATGACTCAGCCAAGGGGTTTTTGCAGCAACGGTGTTCGTTGTCAAACTCGAAATCCGGATCCATTTCACCAATCACCTCGTTTGACTGGAACAAGGTGGCCCCTCACCTCATCATCACATCGTCCATAGACACAACATGCACTCTATGGGATCTCAACACGTCGTCGGCACGCACCCAGCTCATTGCCCATGATCAGGAGGTCTACGACGTGCAGTTCACAGCAGGCTCTACAGATGTATTTGCATCGGTAGGAGCCGACGGATCGGTCCGAGTGTTTGATCTTCGAGCCCTCGACCATTCTACAATCATATACGACCCGCCCAAGCCACCGCCACTGGTGCGAATTGCCGGATGTCCTTATGACGGCAATATTCTGGCTACATTTGCTGGAAACTCGAGCAAGGTGCTCATTCTGGACATTCGACAGCCTGGCATGCCTATTGACGTGCTCCAACAGCACCAGGCTCCCGTGAATGCCATCCAGTGGTGCCCGCAGAGCGTGGTTGTGGGAGGACAGAGAAAGAGACTATTGGCGTCTTCGTCGGACGACTCGCAGATCATTCTGTGGAACACGGCCGTGCCAGGTGACTACCATCTGGACTCGGCCTTCACGGACTCGGCCGAGGTTAACAACATTTGCTGGAGTGCATCGGGAGATTGGATTGCAAGCGTTACTAACAAGGGAGTCCAGGGAGTGCGTCTCAATTAGACGGCCATGGAGAGCAAGACGGTATATATTACAAGGGTAGACGAGCTCAAGCAGCTCTCAGAGACTAAGGTAGTTTTCTGTAAATAGAATGCATCTACGATACACGACAATGAAGTGTAGACCTACATCAAGGAATGCTCAGCCGCTTGGGGAATCTTGCATTATTCCTACAAGCCTGTTTGCCACTGGGCTGTGCCATACATATGGGTAGACCGAGCATTTCAGTAGAAAAAAAATCACAGAAAAAAAAAACGAGCAGTGTTTTTCAAACAATCAGACAAAACATGACCCATCATCTATTCTATGCAGTTGGGTCCAGATCGTGTTCTATTCTTAATCAGTAATTTCACCAGACTTGTATGTAGAGATAACGTCATATAGTCCGAACAACAAAATATATAAGAAGCAAAAAATTAGTCCATCTTCATATTTCCCCGATTACCACCAATACTGACCCACTTTGCTTCGTTTACACAGCCCAATACCCCAGTCTCAGCTTCCCGATTGCCCTCCATGCAACGTCATCTCGCGTTTCCAAGCACGCCTCCCAAGAGTTAAACTCTGTATCGTGCAGCGCCACCGCAACCGATAGCGACCTCTTTCACCATTCATGAAGCGTGCTAATTCGGTTGATTTTTCGCCCTCGACTTCCCACGACAGTTTTGTGATTGTTGAACACATGAGTAGCTCAAAGTGCCAGTTGCTCTTTAGCAAAAGCAAGGTGAGTACAGCAGAGCAGTGGCGTCACGGCAGTGAATTACTGGAGGAGGTCAGACAGAATGAAGATTGAGGTCTAGGGGGTTGGATGGTTCTCTGGGGAGGTTGTTCAACCCATTCTTCGTCTTGGACAAGTTATTAGCCTCAGAAATTCCATTTTCTGCCCACTTTCAACCTCTAATACCACCTCTATCCAACTAACAAAGGTCTATGTTCACCCTACCCCGTCCTCAAAGGACAACATTCCCGGGTTTCTGGCTCTAGCCAAACCTCGAGGAGCAACTACCGACAAAGATATTTTGGTTGCTTGGATTCCAGAGTCAAAACTGCAGGAATCGGCCGCCGACTTTGAATCGTATGTCAAGGTTGACATCAAGGAAAGTGGCACTCCAGCCTCTTCGTCCATCAACTTGGCAGAAACGCTAGTTTCACCTCCTCCTTCTTCTTCTTTCTCAAGTTACGCTTTTTCAATCCCCATTGGTGATATCTTTTCTTTACAGGTCAAACAGCCCTCTCTAGGCTGGTGGTGGGGCTCTATCACCATCCACACTCGCTCCAAGGAAGACCAGCTTCCTCCTCTATACTTTCATGATGCAGAGAGTCAATCTACAATCATGGAGCAGAAACGACGCAACAAAAAGTTTGAAACCTTTGACAGTGAATCGGGCTCCTCCATGTTCTGGGGTGGCGACCATTTCATCCAGGTTCTTTCTAGATACGCCAATCTTGAGCGAGCAGAAAGTGACCATTCGTTTCTGCTAGTCAATCCCAGAGAGGGAGACGCTGAACGGTTTGGTACTAATCTAACCGGAGGTTCTTCGGAACCTGCGAAACCAGTGGCTGGTATTCCTGGAAGAGGGTCTGGAGGAGACATTATTGACCGAGGAGCTCAGGTTCAAAAGGCCTTTTCAGATATCAGATGGGGTCTGCTTAGTAACCTTGCCAAGGTGACCCAACTGACTCGAAAGGTGTCTCAAGGAGTATGGGACTCTTCTCCACAACCCGTGAGACAGCTGCTCATGAAACCCGAAGTCAAGAAGATTGGAGACGATTTCGACTCTGCAAGAATCTACCTGGCAAAATGGGCTCTCAGTGTAGCTGAAGAGAGCCAGAAGGCAAAGCTCAAGGTTCTGTTTGATGATGAACTTCGAGAGCTGGTGTCAGACGAGGGATTCGAGCTTATTGACGCGGAAAACAACCCCCAGAGAAGAAATGAAGTGTCTTTGGCAGAATGGAACGCCTTCTTTGATTATAATGGCAGACTGATAGTCACTGTCAATGAGGTCAAAGAACGCATCTTCCACGGTGGATTAGCTCCCGCCGTCCGACCTGAAGGCTGGTTGTTCCTGCTTGGCGTCTATCCTTGGGATTCGACAGCTGCACAGCGAAAGGAGCTGGTTTCCAAGCTCCGAATCGACTACAACCGGCTCAAGAAGGAGTGGTGGGTGCAGGAGGATAAGGACCGGGACGACTTTTGGCGGGACCAGCTTTCGCGAATCGAAAAGGATGTCCATCGAACCGACCGAAACATTACCTTTTTTGCCGAATGTGACGCCAAAAAGGATGGGGATGACGACAACTATGATAAGGACGAGTTTGGCTTTTCGTCGCAGATTAACTCCAACATTCATTTGATCCAGCTCCGTGACATGTTGATTACCTACAACCAGCATAACAAGAATCTGGGTTACGTCCAGGGCATGTCAGACCTCCTGTCGCCGCTGTATGTGGTTCTGCAGGATGACACACTGGCGTTTTGGGCGTTTTCGGCCTTCATGGAGCGAATGGAGCGCAATTATCTGCGGGACCAGAGTGGCATGAGAAACCAGCTCCTTTGTCTGGACCACTTGGTGCAATTTATGCTCCCCTCACTGTACAAGCATCTGGAAAAGACCGAGTCTACCAATCTGTTTTTCTTTTTCAGAATGCTGCTGGTCTGGTTCAAGCGAGAGTTGCTGTGGGATGACGTTCTACGTCTGTGGGAGGTCTTGTGGACAGACTACCTGTCATCTCAATTTGTCTTGTTTGTGTGTCTGGCCATTCTGGATAAGCACAAGGACGTCATGATTGAGCACCTTGCTGGATTTGATGAGATTCTAAAGTACATGAACGAGCTGTCCATGACCATTGATCTGGACGAGCTCCTTGTTCGGGCGGAGCTCTTGTTCTACCGATTCAGACGAACCGTTGAGCTTATCGACCGTAAGAATGAGGACCGGCGCAACTCAGCAGACGGCTCCGAGCCTGTTGCAATCACAGAGGACCTGCGCGAATTGTTATCTCGCAAGGTCATTGTTGTTCGTGAGGGTGAACGTCCCGAGGGCGTTATGGGTGGGTAGGCTAATGCAACCGCTTGCATGCACATCAAGACACTAAAACTGGCCGACTATACAGCTATAGGGTATGTAGCATTGCACATGATTTATTGACAGGGCGTTTTCACCAGGTGTATGATTTGAGAAGCTGTTTTTTTTATCCGCGTGGAGATTACATAGAAACATATATTACGTCAGAGATAGGACGTTGACACCCTCCCCCATAGGAATAACATAACGCGTGGAGACATTTGGGTTTTGAGTTAGAGCCGTTTGATAGATTTGATAGATGGCACTCACCGGCTAGCGGAATACAGCGTCATGACAAATGTGCCACAGGAGCCCATAATATTGGAGATATTCGGGGCAATCCAGGCACAATCTCCAGTGTCTCACAAGTGCCGTTCAGTGGCCCCTTGCCCCCCACCCCCCAAAAAACCAAGAGTCCTTGTTTTCCAGCGTAGCATGAGTACTTTAACGAGGCCGTTTGTTCGTGCCCACCTCAATCCGGGGTCCTCTGCATCCCTGAAACATTGATATTTGAAATTTACATGAGAGCTGCGTGTTTCTTGCATACAAGGGTGCTGCTTATCTTGTATCCTTAATTGCACATGACCTTGAGAACGCCACTAAACATTCCAGACTGTCAGTTTGGTGGAGTGAAGACGTGTTTTTTCTTTGTCTGGCGTACTGATTGAGTTGTAGACCAGGGACACAAGGGGTCGTTCCAACGGCAGCAGTGGCACCCTTCCCCACGCTAGCCTCCACTGTGTTGCCCTGATCTAACTGCTGCGGTCACTTCAGGTTCAGGGTTCAATGTAGTCGACGAGAGTGACTTTGAGATGGGCAAAAGTCCTGTACCAGTACCATAGAAGTCTCAATTGTACTGTTTGGGAATGTGTCCATGTGTAGGCATGTCAAGTAAGCATGAAGCCGACTTTGAAAGACCCCTACCGGTCCAGATTCAAGCGACAGACGGAATCCGAGCTCCTAACCCAAACCCAGGCCCCTGTCAGATATCGCGAGAGAAGGCACGGCACTAACTAATGCACACACTCCACCTGGATTGCACCAAGATAATGAGAACATCGTCTTGGCACTTCTTGGCAGGAGCCGTGTTCCGTGACGCAATCTGACCAGATTCTAGCCTCTGTATCGTCCGTGAACTCGTTATAAACCCCGGCGACGGACCCTGAATGAACCCTCATCAATCAATCCACTCTCCAATCCTCCTCTCTAACAATGAAACTTGCTACCGCCTTTACCATTCTCACTGCCGTTCTGGCTGCTCCCCTTGCTGCTCCTGCCCCTGCGCCCGATGCCGCCCCTGCCGCTGTGCCTGAGGGCCCTGCCGCAGCCGCCTACTCGTCTATTTTGTCGGTGGTCGCTAAGCAGTCCAAGAAGTTCAAGCACCACAAGCGAGATCTTGACGAGAAGGACCAGTTTATCGTTGTCTTTGACAGTAACGCTTCTGTTGACCAGATTGCCTCCGAAATCCAGAAGCTGGACTCTCTGGTCGACGAGGACTCCTCCAACGGTATCACCACTGCCCTCGATCTGCCCGTATACAAGGACGGATCTGGTTTTCTGGGATTCGTTGGAAAGTTCAACTCCACCATTGTCGAGAAGCTCAAGGAGTCGACTGTTCTGACCGTTGAGCCCGATACAATCGTGTCTCTGCCCGAGATTCCTGCCTCTTCCAACTCCAAGCGAGCCATTCAGACCACTCCCGTCACTCAATGGGGTCTTTCTCGAATCTCCCACAAGAAGGCTCAGCCCGGTAACTACGCCTATGTCCGGGAGACTGTTGGCAAGTACCCCACTGTTGCTTACGTTGTTGACTCTGGTATTCGAGTCACTCACTCCGAGTTTGGAGGCCGAGCTGTTTGGGGAGCCAACTTTGCTGATTCCACCAACGCTGATCTTCTTGGTCACGGTACCCACGTTGCAGGCACTGTGGGAGGCAAGACCTATGGAGTTGACGCCAATGCCAAGCTGGTGGCCGTCAAGGTGTTCGCTGGTCGATCTGCCGCTCTCTCCGTCATCAACCAGGGCTTCACCTGGGCTCTGAACGACTTTATCTCCAAGCGAAACGCTCTGCCTCGAGGAGTGCTCAACTTTTCTGGAGGAGGACCCAAGTCTGCTTCTCAGGACGCTCTGTGGGCTCGAGCCACCCAGGAAGGTCTTCTTGTCGCCATCGCTGCCGGTAACGATGCTGTAGATGCCTGTGACAACTCTCCCGGAAACATTGGAGGTTCCACCAGAGGTATCATCACTGTGGGATCCATTGACTCCAACGATAAGCTCTCTGTCTGGCCTGGAGGACAGGGCTCCAACTATGGAACCTGTGTCGATGTCTTTGCTCCTGGCTCCGACATTATCTCTGCCTCGTACCAGTCTGACTTTGGCACTCTGACCATGGGTGGTACTTCCATGGCCTGTCCTCACGTTGCCGGTCTGGCCTCTTACTACCTGTCCATCAACGACAGGGTTCTTCCTCCTGCTGAAGTCGAGTCTCTCATCACCAAGTCCAACGTTGATGTTCTCGCCACTGATCTCCTTGGTTCTCCCAACGCTGTCGCCTACAACGGAGTTGGTCTTTAAGCTAGAGGTGACTTAGCTGTGAGCCGTGAAACTAACTGAGCTGTGGGAAGACTTACTCCCCAACTCAAGCTTCCAACTTTGGCATCTGCCCCACACTCCTTTGATATAACGACCCTATATAACGTAACAGAAATTTATAACCAAAAAGTAGACTAACAACCGAGCAGTAATAAATAATCGTTGGTGAAGTCGACTCTTTCAATGCATTCAACCTCTGTCGCCTTCACTCCATACATATGCAAGGGAGATGCCCCTGTCCGAAAGTGGTAATCCAACGGACTATCGTGCTCAGTGCATACACAAGGCTGGAACATTGGAAGGTCTTGGCTGCCATGGTGCAACATTTGGTACAAGTAATACGCCGCCTTATGCTGTAGCGGTAGAGGAGACGAAATAATTGCCCCTTTGCTACGCCTTAGCAATATCATAGACAGCAACAGAACAAGGGTATAGTAGGTATGTACCAGTATTCAGCAATGAGTATTCAGCAAAGTATTCAGCAAAGTATTCAGTATCCAGCAAAGTATCGAGTCTTCAGAATTCCCCAGAAACCCATCTTCAACACAAATTAAACATCATAAATCACGCTCATCACGCTCGTCACGCTCGTTGCTCTTCTCATACTCCTCCCCAGTTGCTACCCCAGATTTTAAATGCCGCAGTATATAGATCCCGTGCCCAAAACTTTTTTCTTTAGCGACGACGGGGATCGTCGGAGTTAGAAGGGATTAAGAGTATAAACAAGAGCTGGGCCTGGTCAATGTTTCAAAATACTGCTCAACCCATGTGATTTGTGCACCTCGTGATTATTCCTTCTTCTTGTTCTCCCCCGGATTCTGGGGTCGATTCTGCTTACAGTAAATTGAGACGCCACCCCTTTTTGTTCTGCTATTTTTTCTGTTTTTCTGTTGAGGATCTTGAGTGGCTGTTGAGTGTTGGGTTTTACTTTTTTTTCCCGCCAGACAGCTCAGAGGTGCGTAAATTATGTCCCAACGCAAATTGATCATAAAAATAAAATGTTTGGCGTAAACTCCCAACTGCTTACTTGGAACTACACAAGTCGGCTTTCTGGGAGCTGCACTACGCCGGTTGCCGACCGCCCGAAAGAGCCACCGCAACGTTGGAAACAAGAAAAAATCTGGGGTGGACGTGCAGAATCCGGAATGTAGGAATAAACCGGAGACCGAGTCCGGAGAAGAAATAATACGCGAAGCTGGCCAGCACTAGAGAGCTTAATTATTCGGAGTTAGGAGCTAGGGACCTAGTTGGTGAGAGTAAGACTAGGGCGTCAGCAAAATACGCCTTTTGCCCCGTCTTGAGCTTCCACTGTGACAGCGGCTTTTAGACACTTGTAAGCTATATTATCTTTAGCTCCGAATCCAAAGTCTACCAGGGTCTAACTCAAATCGGATAGAGGGAAGAAGGAAACCATCTCCGCCCGAAACTTGGTTTATATACATGTACGGCGCAGCTTCTTGACCTCAAGAGAATTCATATATCTTCACAGAACGAGTACGATACCACAAGTACTTCTCCCGGACAACCACCAGACGACCAATAGCCACTACACAACCACAACACTACCACAACACTACTAACACGACCAACACGACTTGCATCACTCACACATCTCATCACACAATGTTCTTCTCTTGGGGCACTACAACCACGTCGACTGTGGACGTGAAGATCTCGCCTGAACTGCCATGGCACAAGGACGACATCTCCAATGTCATCAAGGCTGCGTTTGCAAAGCTCGCCATCTCCAACCACCAGGAACAGGAGATTGTCCACGACCTGCGAGCCACGGGCGCTCTCACTGCATCTTGGGTCGCCATCGATAACAACACACAACAGGTGGTGGGGACCATCTTTCTGAGCGAGGTCAAGGTGGACGGAAAGTGCCAGAGCCCCAAGTGGTACGGTATTGGACCCATTGCCGTGCTACCAGACTTCCAGGGCAATGGTATCGGCGCCAAACTTATGCATACAGCCATTGAGCACTGTCGTGAACAGCTTGATGCCGGAGGCGTGGTGTTGCTTGGAAACCCCGAGTTCTACAAACAGTTTGAATTCGTTCCTCGACGAGACCTGTCGCTGATGGGCGTTCCGTCTCAGTACTTTCAAGTACGCAAGTTCCGAGGAGAGTGGCCTTCTGGAGAAGTCACCTACGACGATGCCTTCATGAGACACTCTTGGTGATCCACCACACTGACAACACACACACACACATACACACCCCAAAAGTCGCCGGCGACATTCGCATTTATATATTAGCATTACATTGATTAGCATAGGAGATTCGACACTGTATGAGAATTATCAACAACAGTGCGATATTGTACAACAGAAAGACATTGTGCAAGTAACTAGGCACACGAGCACTTTTCGCGTTATTTTCTCATGATTATTTTTTCTCATCATTTTCTCTCATCATTCTCTCTCATCATTTTCTCTCAATTGCTTCCTCTCACAATATTTTCTACAGTCAATATAATTATCATCTCCGTAACCGTTGGCGCAGCACAACTCTGCAGTGCTTAGTGTTGTTGAGGATTTAAGCATACGCCAGACCCCTTTGTTCGCTCTTATCAACCATACAGCCGCGTTATCCAGATTTGCCACTGCCAAAAGTCATCCAAAGTGACCATCTTCAATCTGGGTTAACATCTGAAATGTAAGGCACATGCTCAATTGTTTATGTGGAGATATAGACCCACGTGACCACCCCACACCCGCTACGTCATTTATGATCTGCGATGAAATCCAGCTTTTATGAGACACACTCAATGAGCCGAACCTACTAATCAATAATTTCTTCTCAACGCGTCATATTAGAGTGTTCAAGAAAAGCCAAGAGGAACGAAGAGATTCCCCTCCCCCTCAATGGCCGATTAATGATCACTTGGGAGTGTGATAAAGGCTCGGTTGTGGATCTTGGTGAGGACAATTTTGTGGAGTGCATGATTTGTGGGGTTGTATTGGCGTGTTGGGATATTTTGGCCATGTGAGGGACACCAGTATTCAGCCCATTGCTCACTTTTTTTGTTTCCAGATTGACTTCGCAACCGTGAAAAGAACCGTATCGAAGTATTTAGTCCTCGCGAGTCTTACCTGAGCATGTGCAAAGGCTTGCCTGCAGTGGAGGGAAGAGGTGGAAGGAAGGAAAAAGAAATGTCGAAGAAAATGGGAATACGGTTATGGAATGAGTAGATATCGACACCGTTTACTTCTGTGCCAACTCTTAGCTATCGTTTCACCAATATAGCCTTACTATTACGGTAACAATGGATCCCCAACATGAACCCACGTGAAGCCCAATACGCTGTTCCTTATTCATCTTCTGGCCCTATGTTCCCCTAAAGAACAATGCTCCCCTCGAGAACAGTGTTCCCCAAAAGAATAATGTTCCCCAAAAGAACAATGTTCCCCAAAAGTGGGTCATATGGCCAATGAGGATATGGGGCATATTGGGTGGCAAAGGAGCTACTCGTACGATGATTTGGGCATTTAGTGGTTATTCGTTAGTCCAGCCTTGAACAATAGACCTCCCTTCTAACCTCAGAATTGCCCATTTCTCGCACTTCCTTTGCGAATGAGACAGAGCCAGTCTCTAACAGCCACTCTCTAACATCCCAATAAAGCACACCTTGAAACATGTTCCTGAAATGAAGAACTGGGAAGATATAACTGACCCATTTTGGGGAATAATGACCATAGGGGTTCTCATTATTGCAATTGCTCTCAATCAGTACACAGTATATTGACCTGTCGTTTTCTCCATAATTGTCGCAGTTACTGGCTACCTCATGAAGGGCCGAGTCATGTGACTGTATCTGTTCTCTCCAAGTGAATACGAACTTCTTCACTCAAAAATTATCTACGCGTTGGACCGTGTTTGGGTGGTATCACACACTTCATAGAATGCTGTCTAAGAAAGCGAGACCTGACAGAAGGGGCACCAAGACGCCACCGGTACCATGGTACCTGGTACGTGTCTTCATACTTGGCAACACCCACATATCTTGGTCACCTGCTTCTCTCCTCCCTCTAGGCTTCTCCCACTTCTACGCAGTCAGACATCCCAGAATGGAAAGTTTCAGACAACGCCGCTTAATATTATTTGGGCTGTACCTGCGCCGTATTTTGTTAGGGGATGGGGTGTTTTTCTTAGACACAGACGGAGCAGTTTCTCACATTTGAGTACCAATTTATCTTTCCAAAGTGTCGCCCTACCGCCTACCCACTTATCAAACCCTCAACTCTCTCAGTTCTGGAGATACTCCCCTTGTAGTCTTGTCTGAAACTTCAACAGTGCATATTATCAAAATATCCAAAGCTTGATACGAAAACAATCATGATACACCTCCTTGAACCTCATCCAAAAGTGGCATATTTATAAAAGACCTGTCAAAATGGTTATGCTGGTTCTCCAATTCTGGTTATGAGCCCTAGCCCCTGCCTGCATACCTATCATAAATCGTCTCTGTATACTTGGGGTGGCGGCTCTGTAGCTTTCATGATAAGAGACACACGGCACCGATTTCTGTTAGCGTGGCTGTTCTCCCAAGCTAGCACGCGGACAGTTCAAATGGACGTATTCGGAGTCCGATAGGCGCGATTTAGGCAGCAAAAGCAGTGTGGGAGCCCCAATAAGTATATAGACAGGTCAAGGTACCGTAGATAATTTTTCTGCCTCACTAATAACCACAGTAGTTCTCCATCTTAGAGGCTTCACGGGATCATTCGTCACGTCGGTGATAAGGTCCTTTGATGTATGATTAGGTTTGGTTGTCGACACATGACGAATTGGGGGGGGTAAAATGGAGTATTTAATGAGAAATTCTAGAGGAATGAGCCATAATACTACTTATAGGTCTTTTCCCACCACCTCTGAGGTTCTTGATGCATTCTATCACCCACTCTACACGTACAAATCTCGCTTGTTTCTGCCTCAGTTCCTTTCAAAAAAGCTTAACCTAACCGAAGATGCAAGTACGGCATTAGCAGAGCGACTAGTTATAAAACGTCCCAGCCATAACCACCCGGACCCAAGCAAACTCCTTCCAAGCCACACAAAGTACAATGTCGTATTGTACAGACCCCGAAGGGTGGCAGCTGCTCACGCGGTACTACGACTTTTCGCCGTGTGTTTCTCAGAACGGGCTTTATCTTCTTCCAGGCGCCATTGCCATCTTGTTTGGAGGGCCTACTCTTTACCATTTGTCGACTCTTTCAGGTAAACGTCCAGCTCTATGGGACTACAATCTCAAGCAGGTGAGTATTCGAGATACAACCGGTTTTTATACACTTTTTTTGACTAACTCAGATCATCACCATTCTACAGATTGCTGTAGCTCTTGCCATTCCTCTATTGGAAGAGTTTGGACATGACGACTTGCGGTTTTATTCGCCGTTGGTTCTCGCATTGGGAACCACTATTGTTCTTTTCATTCAAAAGCTCGAATTCGAGAAAAGACAGGTTGCTAGCACGGCGGCTCTTTCGTTTTGGGGCTTCCAGATCATTGAGGCGTCTCTGGTTATCTACGGATTTTTCGTTCGAAACGTTGTAGGCTCTCCTTACGTGTTCGCTGTGGTTTCTTTGGGATTCCTCGGTCTGTTTGGTTTCATTTTGGAAGCCAGATACACTCCTTCTTCTGAACCAGGATACTATGATGACTCCAACTTTCTGTCAAAGTTGACTTACAGCTACGTCGATCCTATTCTTGATCTAGGCAATAAGCAGACATTGAAGTTGGGTCACGTGCCTAAACCTCCGCATGAGCTGCTCACAGAGAACATCTATGACGAATTCAGCTCCATCTGGGACGCAAAGGTCCAGGCTTTCAAGGAAAAGAAAACCAAGAAGTTTCCCTCTGTTCTCCTTACTCTTGGTGGAATCTACGGTCTCGACTACCTCAAAATCACCTGTCTTCAGGTCTTTAGTACTGCTGCTCCCTTCGTACAGCCTCTTCTGCTGAAACAGCTCATTCTCTTTGTCGACAGATACAACGACGGCAAGGCTCCTCTTTCTCAGGGTCTCTCTATCGTCATTGTGGCTGCTACTGTCATGATCATGCGATCTGTTCTTGATAGTCGAAAGTCTCTGATGACTCTGAACCTCAAACTGCGGTTCCAGACTTCCCTGAGTCAGGCTGTTCATGAGAAGGCTCTCAAACTTGCTCCTTCTGCAGTTGCTGAAACCTCTATTGGTGAACTGGTCAACATTCTCTCCAATAACGTCACTTCTCTGTCAAACTGTCTCGATTACATCCATACTGTCTGGTCTCTACCTCTCCAGATTGTTATTTGTTGGACTACCATGTACAGTATGATTGGAAACGCCATGTGGGTCGGTATGTTTGCCATGCTGGTTGTGGTTCCCATCACCGCCATCATCTCCAAGCTCAAAATGACTCTGTATCTCAAGTTGCAAAAGGTCAGTGAGTCTCGATACACTCTTACCAACGAACTTCTGTCCAACATGAAGTCTGTCAAACTGTATGGATGGGAAAGCACTTTTTTCAAGAAGGTTGAAAAGGTCCGAAACGAGGACGAACTGGGAGTCATTCTCTACATGACTTATCTCACTGCTGTGGAGAACTTCCTCTTCACCAGTTCCACCTATTTCTCTTCCACTGCTGCTTTTGCCTTCATTGTTCTGTTCCAGCATCTCCCTCTGTCTGCTGCCAGCGCTATTCCTGCTCTCAACCTGTTTGGACGACTTCTCGCACCCTTCCTCAACATTCCATACATTATCCAGTTCATCATTCAGGCCTGGATTGCTCTGGACAAGATCAACCATTTCCTGGGTCTCACTGAAGTTGAAAAGTTCAACGTTGAGGAAGAGTCTGAGTCTCAGGTTGACGATTCTTCAGCCGAAACTCCCGTGAGTGTCCATGGAACCTTCTGCTGGGACCACAAGCTTGAAAATGTGGCTCTAGAGAAGATTGCTTACACTGCCAACAAGGGAGATATGGTCTGTATCATCGGAAAGGTTGGAACTGGAAAGACTGCCACGCTGATGGCTACTCTTGGAGAACTGTTTACCAAGGAAGGATCTGCCTGGACCACTGGATCCGTCGCATACTTCTCCCAGGTGCCCTGGATTCTCAATGCTACCGTCAAGGACAACATTCTCTTTGGATCTCGAGAAGATCCCGTGTTCTACAACCTGGTTATTGAGGCCTGTGCGCTTTCAAGAGATATGGAGCTTCTTGCTGATGGAGATATGACTGAAGTTGGAGAAAAGGGAATTTCGCTGTCTGGAGGCCAAAAGGCTCGAATCGCTATTGCTCGAGCTGTCTACTCTCGTGCCAACATTTTCCTCTTTGACGATCCTCTCTCTGCTGTTGACGAGCATGTTCAGGCTCATTTGATCAAGCATGTGTTTGGTCCTGATGGTCTGCTCAAGACTAAGACTGTCATTATGGCTACCAACACCGTCAACCTGCTGCGACACGCTTCTACCATTCATCTTATTGAAGATAAGACCTTTGTGGAGTCTGGTGAGTTTTCTCAACTCATGTCCCAGGAGAATGGTAAGGTCAAGAAACTTGTGGACGAGTTCCAGACTGCTGCTGGTGATAAGAAGACTGAAGAGACCACTGAGGATACTGATGGTGACGAGACAGAAATTGGTTCTTCCGTTGACGATCTTTCTGCTGAGCAACAGATGAAGAAGCAGTCCTTCTCTACCCTCCGACGAGCCTCTTCCATTTCTCACTTTTCTGTTCTTACTCTGGGTGACAATGACAACCGACGAACCCGTGTGGAAGGCGAGGTCAACACCAGTGGTGCTGCCAACATTATTGAGCTGTACAAGGGCTACTTTTCCGCTGCTGGATGGCACAATATCATTCTCTATGTGACTTTTACAATGTTTGGTGCTGCTATGGCCATCACTAGTACCTATTGGGTGGCAATGTGGGGCAGTGACAAGATCAACCTGAACGATATGCAGCTCGTTCTTGGATACCTTGCTATTGGTGTGATTTCTTCTTTGTTTGATGTACTTGGATCCATCTCCTGGGACACTTTTGGTTCTCTCAGAGCCTCTCGAGTTCTGCACGAGAAGATGCTCAAGGCTGTGATTCGAGCTCCCATGTCGTTCTTTGAGTCGACTCCTCTGGGACGTCTGACATCTCGATTCTCGCAGGATATTAGCAAGATTGATTGGATGATGTCTTGGATCATTGTATCCTTCTCCAACTCTCTGATTGAGTCCTTTAGCACCATCTGCGTCATTGTCATTACCTCCCCTTCCACGATTATTGTCATTCTACCTGCTCTTTACCTCTATAGAAAGACACAGGAGTACTACCTTGCCACCTCTCGAGAAGCTCGACGTCTATCTGCTGCTGCCATGTCTCCTGTCATTTCTCATTTCCAGGAGACTCTCACTGGTCTGACTACTGTTAGAGCCTTTGGCAAGCCTCGATTCTTTGCTACCAAGAGTACTGCTCGAATGGACGCTCGAACCAAGGCTCGTTTCCTCATGTCTTCTCTCCAGCAGTGGCTTTCCCTGCGTCTCAGTGCCATTGGTGTGGCCATCTTCCTTGCCTCTGGTCTATCCCTCGTCAGTACTCTTCACTGGAAGGTTCTGTCTGCTGGACTGGTTGGTCTGGCTATGAGTTACGCCTCTACCATCTCTCAGAGTCTCAGTGAGTTTGTAGGAACTGCCATCACTGTGGAACAGGAGTCCGTGGTCCTCGAACGAATCAACGAGTACTGCGATATCGTACCCGAGGCTCCTCTCAAGGCTAAGGAACCTGCTGCTCACTGGCCCAACGAAGGTAAGATCACCTTCTCCGACTACGCAACCAAGTACCGAGCCAACCTCGACCCCGTTCTCAAGGATATCTCGTTCACCATCAACCCTCGAGAAAAGATTGGTGTTGTTGGTCGAACGGGTGCTGGAAAGTCGTCCCTCACTATGGGTCTCTTCCGAATCATTGAGGCCACCGAGGGAGCTATCATTATCGATGGAGAAGACATTTCCAAACTTGGACTCGAAGATCTTCGGTCCCGTCTTTCCATCATTCCCCAGGACGCCCAAATGTTCGAGGGAACCATCAAGGGCAACCTGGACCCTGCAGGCAAGTTCACCGACGAGCAGCTCATGGAAGTGTTGGAGCACTCGTCTCTCAAAAAGTATGTGGATGAACATGATGGTCTGGAAACCAAACTGAAGGACGGAGGCAGCAACCTGTCTCTTGGTCAGAAACAGCTCATGTGTCTTGGCCGAGCCCTTCTCAACCCCTCACCTATCCTTGTATTGGATGAGGCCACAGCTGCTGTGGATTACGAGACTGATAAGTTGATCCAGGAGACGATTCGACGTGAGTTCAAGGATAGAACTATTCTCACCATTGCCCATCGACTCAACACAGTCATGGACAGCGATCGAATTGTGGTTTTGGATGCTGGAAGAGTGGTTGAGTTCGATACACCCGAGAATCTGCTCAAGGATGAAAACTCCTACTTTTACTCGCTTGTTAACAGAAGCAAGGGAGGAGAGGAGTTGTAAAAAAAAGCACAGGTCAAGTGCAAAACTAATAGGTTTGAATATATTTAACATGTTTTACGAAATTATATTGAGTAGGAGCAGATCAATAGCCCATAGAGTACAAGTACTTGTACATAAGTTCTCTCTCTTATACCTGGTAGCTTCATTTATCCCTTTTGGAACCACCACTGAAGAACCAGAACCCACTTATTTGACGAGCTTTGACACCTGGGACACTTTTGTAAGCTAACATGAAGCAATAGAGTAAGTTCTAGACAGCTGTCTTCTCTAAAATCCTCCACATATTCGTTTTGATTTTTTTTCCATTTTCCCTTTTTTTCAAAGTTGCATGTCCACCATTTCCAAAAATTCAAGAAATTTGGGCGTCTGGTGTAGTTGGTTATCACATGCGCTTAGCATGCGCGAGGTCCCCGGTTCGATTCCGGTGTCGTCCATATCTTTTTGCCCTTACAGGCTATATCCGCTCTGTTTAAGCAGGTTCTCAAGTCTCGAAGTTGGCGGCTATTTTTTTCGCGTGAGATTAAGCTCACGAAAACGTTTTACGTTAACCTTAAATTTTTCTGAGACAAGGAAACGTGCAGAAGTTTAATCGAGTGAAAAAAATGTGACCTCAAAAATGAGAAATCTCTTGCAGAGAAGAGATCCAAAAGATAATGACAACCGAGAGATTCGAACTCTCGCCTCCGAAGAGACCAGGATATTCGTTAAGGTATTAGCCTTAACCTGGCGCCTTAGACCGCTCGGCCAGGTTGCCAATTTCTTGAAAATTTGGAAAACATGGGGTCCACTTTCTGAAAAAATTGGAAAAAAACTAACAAAATCTGTTTGATTTGTAGGACGTACAAGTAGATGACCTTAGAGCGATTCGTATGGTAGGGTATACGAGAAAAGACAAATCTTCTGCTTTAAAAAATCATTTTTCGCAGTTTTGGGCGAGCTGAATGAGTGTAAGGCTCTGGTGGGATCAACAAACAGGTGAGGGAGCATTGGGCTGTCTAGTGCATACCCTTAACATCCATGGATGTCAATAATCGATCTTAACCGCCATGGATGTGCAGAAAAGGTCTTTACGACTAATACCAAGGTCACTTTTGAAGCAACTCCCAAGATATATAAACCCCTCCTATGCCCCCTGGTTCTTCTTCTCTTCATCCAATTCACTACACCTCGCTTCAAAAGTGCGCCTGAACAGCTAACAGAGCAGTTGCTCTTCAGCCAAGTTCAAAATGCCCTTCTTGCTACTCTACGACACGCTTTGATTCACAACTCACAGCAAGCATATCTATTGAAACGATCCTGAAAGCTAAGACTTACAGTTACAAGCATTTGGAAAAGACCATGTTTGGTTATTATATGTTAGAAATATGCGGGCCTTGCATACGTCATCATTCTCCGGCAACTAATTGCCGGTATGCAATGCAAGTTTCACTGTGGCTTCCAGCCACCTCCCAAAGCCCTACTTTACCCTACTGGACTCAGCTATACACAAGTTACCAGACCTAACTATACACAAGTTACACAGTTACCCTATGTGACCAAACACAAGTACTTAAACCCCTTCGCCAGCACTGATTATTCCTTATCCTTT